>BQNB010014195.1:0-75637 GCA_026074375.1 Tanacetum coccineum | reverse complement strand
CTTTCAATTATACTGAACTTTCCTGCCTGGGTAGATAACATCATACTACCATACGGACGCATTTCATTGATATACTTTTGCCATCAATCAGATTTCCCTGTTAAGGTGAGTTCATAGCCTCGCATTTTAAATCTTTGAAATATTTCATAAACCCGCGAGGGGGATACATGCTATAAACCATGAATACAAGTATTTTTCCAACTGTTTGCTATACTGATGCATTATTGCCTAAGTCCCTACTTTTGTCATTAAGACCCCACTATCATGAACCATTAATTACTCTTCGGAGTAAGCGCGAATGTTGTGATTAGATCTATTTAGGACTGAACTCCCCTGTTGGTGTACCTGTACTTTTGGTAACCAAACGTACTTCATTTGAATATCTATGCGGGTGTTTAGAAAAGGCACCCATTGGGGCAACTACTTGTGATTATTGATTATCTCAAGGCTTCGGTGTCATGAACTTAGGGCAATAATACTGGTTTCTATAATAATTGTACCCATTGCAATTATTACACTTATGGGCGTATAACAACGTAACCCATTATCGAACTTGTATTCAAACTATTTAACATAAACCTATGAATTTCACTCAACCTTTGTGTTGACTTTTTAGCATGTTTATCTTAGGTAACTGAGCATCTTATGGCACGGAGTGGCACGAACTTGAAGATGGCTAAACTGTTATCATTCAAACTTTATGTTTCTAGATTTTGAGATCTCTCTTCTTGTAAAACTCTGATGAATAAATGAATGATAACTAAATTTTACAAAAACGTCTCTTTACGAGTCGTTTTCTATGATTATGACTGTTGTACTAAGAAATAATACCCCATATTATCTTCCGCTGCTATATTTGTCAAAATGGGGGTGTTATAGATTGGTATCAAGAGCCACGGTTATAGAGAATAAGGTTGAAACCTTAACTATAACTACTTTTCTTTTTTCCATCCAAGAAAGTCCTCCGTGCCACTATATCTCCCCAATAGTATGTAAAGTACATAACTATTATACTATTATATAAATAACTTATGTTATTTACCGCTGGGTTGTTAACAAAGTGATGTCTTCTCCCAACCACCCTACTTCCGATATTGAGGATGCTTTTTCCTCTAATTTTCCAGACTATATCCCGGCTTCCCTGGACTATGTCCTAGCTTCACTAAGAAATACTTATTCTAGCTTTTCAAATAACTCATTTGGTTTAGTTCCAAAAGTTTCACCAACTCTTTTACTTTTTCATGATGACCCCTATATGAAGGTCATGCAAGCATATTATGCTAAAGAATCACCTATTCCACTGCCAACTATTATGCCTCCATCTTTAATGCTCTCTCTAATGTTTAATTCTCAAGAATTTTTTCTTTCTGAGGAATTATTGCCACTTAAGAAACGAGGCTGTGACCGATCATCCTCCTCTACTTCTGCCCTACCTCAAGAATTTGAGACAGGAGAAATCTCTCGTAAGACAAGTCTGGAACGTCACGAGGAGCAAATTGAGGAAATTTTGAATCACCTAGATGAACTCTCTCTGGACCACATTGAGCACATAGAAGACAAAATAGAAGGTCTTGGAAAAGGTCGGGTAATCATACAAAAAGATTTTGACAATCTGGAAGCTGAACTCTGAGGCTCTCGTACTCGAATTGCTAAACTTCAAAGAAAGCAAATGGGAAATAACAAGATTTCACTGGCTCGCTTCAGGATTGCTAATCTAGAACAAATCATCGAAGATATCCAGGTTCGTCACTAAGCAGATAAGGAAAGTCTTCTGGATGCAATCTATGAACACAAGAACAGCCAGGAATGACCATCGGACTACTAGATTAGATACTAGTTATAGCTTTTGATAGAACCTAGCCATGGGATGTGTGGTATAAATAACAACACTTTGCAAATTTTGACTATGTACAGTATAAAGGCAAGTTGTTCATAATATAATATAATGGTGGTCCCGTTGTACTCCATTGTTTCATATTCATCTCGTGTCCTATATTACATCTCCGTCTTCATCATTATAAATCTTACCAAAATAAATCATAGATACAATTGATATGAATTATCTTATGAAAACTCTATTGTGACAATTGATTAGGGGGTGGATTTTTGAACCTTACGCATTTTAAGGAAAGAATTGTGATATCATTCTTATTACGTGTTGTCTTATGTTGATAGAATGCCTCCCAAAAGGACATCAACATATGAAGAACCAGCCATGACTCAAGCTACCATCAGGAAACTAGTTACTGATAGTGTTACCGCAGCTCTAGAAGCACAAGCTGCAACAATGGAAAATGCTGACAATACCAATAGGAACACTGAAGAAAGTGAAGCTCATGTAGCAAGAAAGTGTAGCTACAAAGAGTTCATGAACTGCCAACCTATCAACTTTGTGGAAAACTAGAAGGGGGGTTGAATAGTTTACCGCTTTTTAATTTAATATTTAAAATTTGTTTATAAAAACTTAGATTCGACTTTTTGTGAATTCAATACTTGCACAATATGAACAATGTAAATATGTAGAAGTAAATAAAAGATAAGAGTTGGAAAGATCAAACCGCAACACAAGGATTTATAGTGGTTCGGTTACGAAGCTCTTCTTCGGCCTACTCCACTCCTCGAGCACCAAACTCGAGAGTTTTCTTCACTATGTCAACAAGCTCCCTTATGGCGGAGAAAACCGTACACAACGTTGCTTATATCAATTTCCGACACTAAGCTAGATGTCGAGTTCTAATCTTAGCTAGAACCAATCTATCACAACACAACTTCACGACTAGTTCACGACTTCACAACTTCACAACTACTTCACAACTTCACTACACAACTTATCTTCACACCTTGATCACGACTACACAACTTCTTCAATCTTCACAACTTCACACCTTCACAACTTCACACCTTCACAACTTCTTCTCACCACACTACTTATATCACAACTATCTAACACTACTAAAAAGGATCACCAAGATCCAACTATACTTACAACAATCACCAAATCCTAACAACTACACAACTTTACAAGATTTACAAAAGATTTACAAGGTATGATATGGATGGCAATAGATTGCAATATGGATTTTAGGGTGTAATACTTCTTCACTAGATGATGGAAGTATTCTTCTCTTGCACTTGAGGAATTGAGCTTGGATCACTTGGAAACAAAGCTAAATGATTAAATGATCAAAGGATTTTAGAGAGGATATGTGGGCTGTTTTAAGCAGAAAGAATGAGTGCAAAAGGTAAAAAAAACGTTGAGGAATAGTTCAGTATTTATAGGACAGACTAGAGGAGCGGGGTCTATGGCCGGCCCCCTTAAATAGGGTGTCTGCCCCCTTAAAATTAAGGGGGCCGCCCCTTATTCAGATGCTCCTTTTTTGTCCTATTCAGGGGAGATATTTACTGGACCATTTCTAGCCGTTTTAGGTCCGAAAATTTGAAATTCAAAATGTTTATTTTGAATAAAACATTTCTTTTAAATGTAAAAAATGTTTTGTGATGTTTATAAAAAGTTTATAACATTTTATAAAAGTTTTCTTTGATCATAAAATGCATCAAGCATTTGTTTATTCATACCTTGGAGTGATATAAGTTTAAAATTAATATTAACCACTAATTACTTGTTTATGTTTTACTTTTTCATTGAATATTTTTATATTTTGTGATTATCAAAAATTAAGGATGTGAAAAGTATAATATAAATATTTTTTAAGCATTATTCTATCAACAATCTCACCCCTTTTTGATGATTACAAACTTAAACGTCGTTAAAGTGTAAAAAAATTATTTTAAACAAGTATTTAGTGAGTTTTATATCCATTTCTCCCCCTTTTTGTAGAATCAAAAAGGCATCGTCGAGAATTGCTAGTAAAATCGACAGAACAAATGCTCCCCCTTGATGTGTGCTCCCCCTCGTTCGAGGGCACCAAGGAATCGAGCTATGGTTTCTTGGCTACAAAAACGAGTTAGAACAATACAAATATTTCTAACATGTAGCAAGTAGAGAAAATATGGCAATTGCAAGCAAACATCAAACAAGGGATTAGTCATTCATTTGAGGCAATGTGTGTAAACAACACACAAGAATACAAGGAAATAAGAAGACAAGTATGCTTTAGAAGCATATTCATACATTATAAAAAAAATCTAAATAGCCATAGAAGGATTTTGACTTCAATCGACACCACAAAGGTTTGACGATTATTTGTAGGCATGTTATGAGATTAGATGGTTGTTGATGGAGAGTGTGGAGCGGAGGTGGTTGTGGAAGGATAGTCTCTTTGAACTTGAGGTGGTAGATGTGGTCGTGTGAGAAGATATTCAATCCAATTGATACTCTCACACCATCGCAAAGGAATTGTTTTTGGTTGTAGATGCAACATGGGCAATACCCACTATGAGTTTCAACCTTGTGTCAATTTTGAGGGAGTGAGGTATGGTTTAGGAGAGTAGGGTGTGAGATGGGATGTGGTTTTGTTGTTGAGAGAGATGCATCGCTATAAGAGTTTTGGATAGGTCTTTGTAGTTTGATTGATGTCATCAACTATCTTTCTCTACTTGAGATAAAAGATTGGTGTGTTGAGTTGTGTGGTTGAGTGTGATTGTCAGTATTGAGGTGGAAAATTGGTGGAGTTTCAGTGGATTAAATGTTTGAAATAGAAGTAAGAAGATGTTAAACATCTAGAGGTGAATGTTGGAATTGTCCTTGAGTGAGGCGGTTGGTTAAAGTTTGATTGGGGTGATTGTTTTTCTTGAGAGGTACATGATGAGAGTGAGGATTTTTGGTATTGGTGAAGTAGCATTGAGTAATTTGATGTGTTGTAAATGTTTTTGTTTTCCTTTCTCCAAATGTTTACTCTATTTTGGTTACCCTTGATGGATTGATGTGTGTTGTTATGAGATGTATTGGTGAGGATGATGGTGATGAAGGTGAATGAGGATGTAATTTATAGTGATAGGAGAAAGGTTTTAAATAAGGCAGGTAAGATCATTCAAAGGATCAATTCTAATAAATGTTTGTGAGTTTAGGGAAACAGTGGCTAAGTCTAGGGGGTGTTTGGTTAAAAAGGGAAGAAAAAATATTGTTTTCCTGTGCATGCCTAGGCCGGTCCCCTTAAAATTAAGGGGGCCGCCCTGTATGAATTAAGGGGGCCGCCTACTGTCATTTCCTAAATTTTCAAAAAATTGATTTTTCTTAAAAATTTTGTGAGGGTTTCAGTTTTGGGTGGCTGATTTGGCAGTCAAGACTATCTCTTTTATGGCAATTAAGAGTCTTTTAGCACATAACAATAAGCATTCACTAAGATAATAATTCATATTTATGGCATTACCATATAAAGATACAGAGAGGAAGAGCTAAACAAGATATAATGCACAAAAAGTTTACTTAGCAAGAGGATTAACAAGATAGAAACCCATAACTTTTGTGCAAAAACTGATAGTGTGTGCCCTAAATGGCAACAAATGTTGAGTCAGTGATTATTATTTCGACACTAAGACATGTAAAGACCTAAGAAATAATCCAAAATGCTCCTTGAATTAAATTTTGCTCAACGCAAATTGTCAATAAAAATATTAAGTAGATTGTATAATTTTTGACAACAAGTAAGAAAGCAAAATGCATATGAAAAAGAAAAGTTTTTAGCATATCTCAACAATATGTGAAAAAATAATTTTTATGTGGACCTAGTTGATAGAAAGACTTTTCTTATAGAAAATAAATGAGAATGGGACTATGTGAAATGAGATAAGCATTTAGTTGGAGGAATTTGTAAAAGATTTCATATAGGTTTTTCCTAATTTTTTTTTGTAATTTTTGTCAAAACAGAAGCTAGACACAGAAAGAATAAAAAGAAAATTATGTCAGTGGTGGCCCCCTTAAGTCTGTACGACCCCCATAAAATGAATGGGCCTGCCACCTGATGGAGGAAATTATATTCTCAGATTTATTGACAAATAGTTCATTTATACACTTATAAGTGCAGACAACATAAGACAAATTTTTCTATTATCCTTCCAAGACCTAAGCGTAAGTAGTTAAATGGATTCACGATTAAGTGGCTTAGTGGTGGAGGGGACTAAGGCGGTGGTGGGGGCAAAGTGCAGGGGGTCTTCCTAAAAAGACAATTTTCTAAAGAATAAAACCCATTAATGAACATATCACAAAGGAAAGTGGTGACGAAATTTCAATGTGTTACTAGTTTACGTGAGTGTTAATCGTGAATTGCTTACTTAAAGGCAATATCCCATTTGGTTGTCATACACATTAATGGAAAAAAGTCTAACCTAATGCCCATAGTCCTATGAAGCTTGAATTCATACCATAGTTCTTGTTGACAACCTTTATCTGGCACTATAACAATACTCCTGCTTCGTTGTGGAGAATAGCAAGAGCAGTTTGCTTCTTTTCTTTGAAAACCAAGAATGTAAAACAATAACCCCATGAATGTGCAAACACCACTATTGCTCTTGCGATCAACGTAATCTCCCACATGATCCAAATCCGCATAAACTATTGTTTCTATGCTGGATCCCTTGGGATACCATAATCCCAAATGCATAGTGCCTTTTAATATCGAAGATACGCATAACCACTTCAAGGTGAGCAGGTTCGGATCCTCTGAGAAAGCGTGCACAAAGGCAAACACTTAAGCAAGAAATCAGGGTCTACTTGCCGTTAAGTATAATAAACTACCTATCATGCCTCTGTATTTAGTATTATCTACGGACTCACCTTTTTCGTCCCTTGTGAGTTTGGTTTCCGTAGACATGGGGGTTTTTATTGGCTTAGAGTCTTCTAGTCCAAATTTCTTAGCATTCCTTAATATATTTTTTGATTGGATCGAAAAATATTCCATCATTTAATTGTTTATTGAAATCCTAAGAAAAAGTTTTAGTTCCCCCCATCATTACTCATAACAAACCACATGCATGATCATGGCAAGTCATCACACATTCTTACAAGTATGATCCGAAAATAATGTCATCAACTCATATTTGACGAAATTGATGTTGGAGTTTTCTTTTAGTGCAGAGAGTGTTATCTACATTCCATAGAATAATTATGTTTAATAGGGGGAGAAAGGCTTATAGGTCGAACAGAAAAGTAGAAGGACCAAGCTTATGGACATGTATAGACCAAAAAGAGCTTTCTTAAGTTTATAGACATAATTTAGGTTTTGCGAAGTCAATGAATCCCGAGGAGTCCACTAAAACGTTCTCAATGATAACACCGTTAAGGAAAGCACTCATCACAATCCATAAGGTATAACATAAAAATACTAGTGCACAAGGCAGAATGCTAAAAGTATTCATATGGACTCTAGTCTGAGCTAAACGGGTGTCATATGTTTCCATCCATAATCCAATTCCTTCGTGTTGATTATACCTTGGGCGACCAACCTAGCTTTGTTCTTGTTACGACCCTAATATCATCGAGTTATTTCAATCTACCCATATTGTTCCTATAATGGTCCATATCTCATGATATTGGACAGTTCCCAACCATCATTTGTTATAAATTGATTTAGTTCCTCTTGCATGGCCATTACCCAATTTTCATCTTTTAGAGCCTCATTTATATTTTTAGGTTCTATTGTTGAAATAAAGCAAAAGAAATTGCTTTTCTCTTGAGCTTGCAACCTAAGTGTTTTTTGATTTAGATTACCAATAACATTTTCTAAGGGATGACTTTTAGATTCTTTAATGTTTATTATTTGATTATTTTCTAATGAAATGTCTTCAAGATCATTGCCTATGGGTTTTGTTTTACTAACCTCAATAGCTTCTTCTTCGACTAATTCATTATCTTCCAATGGCGATGTTTTAGGTGGAGAAGGAGTCTCATCGAAAGTCACATTTAATGATTATTCTACTTTCATTGTTTGTTTGTTAAGTATTATGTAAGCTTTACTAGTTTGCGAATATCCTAGGAAAACACCTTTATACGACTTTGGGTCAAACTTGGTTAGGTAATCTTTTGTATTAAGAATAAAACATTTACTTCCGAATACTCTAAAATAGTTAAGGTTTGGTTTCCTTCCTCTTAACAACTCGTATGGAGTTTTTCCCAAAATACGTCTAATAGAAACTCTATTAATTATATAAGTTGATGTATCGATCGCATTGCACCAAAATTTTTGAGGAATGGATTGTTCATTTAACATGGTTCTACTAATTTCTTGTAAGGTACGATTTTTTCGTTCTACTACCCCATTTGATTGTGGAGTACGAGGAGCGGAAAAATTGTGAGGTATCCCATTTAAATCACAATATTTTCCAAATTGTACTTCATTATCAAATTTCCGACCATGATCCGTTCTAATTGATACAATAGAACATCCTAATTTGTTTTGGATCATTTTGCTAAATATTTCAAATTCTTCGAAGGCTTCGGTTTTATTTGCTAAGAATCTAGTCCAAGTGTATCGAGAATAGTCATCTACAATTACTAAGGTATAACGATTTCCTCCATAGCTTCGTATGGCGGAGGGGCCAAACAAATCCATGTGAAGTAGTTCTAAGCATCTAGTTGTTGAGACTATATTTTTGGCCTTGTGACTTACGTGAGCTTGCTTTCCAACTTTGCAAGCATCACAAAAATGTTGGTCGTATTTAAGTTTAGGTAGATTTCTAACTAATTCTTTAGACGCTAATGATTGAATTAGTTGCATATTAGCATGACCTAATCTTCTATGCCATAGTGTGGAATTTTCGTCTAATGTTGCAAGGCATATTTTGTCTTCCGGTTTATTTCCTAGTTTCATTACATATAATCCTCCTTTCCTAATTCCTTTACCTATAACTTTTTCGTTTTTGATTATTTCGCTATCGTGTTCGGTAAATATTACTTTGCACTTATTATCACATATTTGACCTATACTAAGCAAGTTATAAGTTAAGTTATCTACGTGCTCAACATTTTCAATTATTAAGGAGTCTTGAGAAATCGTACCTTTGCCTATGATTTTACCGCGTAAGTTGCTTCCGAAAATTACGTTACCTCCGTTGTATGCTTTGTATGAAGAAAACAACTTTCGATTACCGGTCATGTGTTTTGAACATCCACTATCTTTAATCCATTCATCGGGTTCCAAGTTTACTCCTAAGCATATTTCATCGGGCGCTTGAGCTACAAGGCAAGCTTCATCTTTAGTCTTTTCCACCTCATCTTCTCCATTGTCGCTCCATACTCCTCCAATGAATGCTCTTTGATCGGTGTTCTTTGGCGGCTTTGAACATTCTCCAATGAAATGATTTGGGTCACCACATCTAAAACATTTTCTTTCACTTTTATCATAACCATCATTTCTACTTCTTTGGAATGTTTTTCTATCGCCTCGTGGTTGTCTTGCAAATCTTCCTCGTCTCTTGAAGAATTTCTTGAATTCCTTTACGGCCATAGCATACTCTTCGTCTTCACTATCGGAACTTGAGCTATCTTCATCACTTACTTCCTTTTTCACTTTTAATGCAAGTGATCTACTTTGTTCTTTCTTGCCTTTAACCGTTTCTACATCTTTCTTAATTACTTCTTCATAAACTTTCAAGTTTCCAATTAGTTCGTCAAGAGATAAGGTTGTTAGATTCTTTGATTCTTCAATCGCCGTGACTTTCGCGCGCCATTTTGGATGTAGTGCCCTAAGAAATTTCCTAACACAATTCTTGCTAGAAAAACTTTCATCAAGTGCTTTTAGACTAGTAATAATAGTGTTAAATTTAGCAAAGGCATTATCTATTGATTCCTCTTCCGGAATCATAAATTGTTCATATTGTTGAACAAGGAGATCTATTTTGTTAGCTTTGACTTGATTATTACCTTGATGAGTGATTAGTAAAGTATCCCAAATTTCTTTTGCGGTTTGACACATAAAAATTCTTTCGTATTCTTTACGTGGCAAAGCATTATAAATTACCATTTTAGCTTCATTATTTTTTGCAAGTTTCTTTTTAAGATCATCATCTTGTTTATGAAAAGATACAATTTCATCCTTTTTAGTTTCGGGATTAAATTGAATAGGAGGAAAATCACCATCGGTAATAACATGCCAAAGATCTAGATCTTTTGACTTCACATAAGTTTCGAATCTATTTTTCCAATAAATAAATCCATCACTTTCAAAAAGTGGTGGTCTTTGCATAGATTGCCCTTCTAAATATTTTTCCGATTCCATAGATCGATTCAAGTTTTAAAATACAATTTATTTTAAAAATCTTGTTTAACGTGGCTCTGATACCAATTGTGGAAAACTAGAAGGGGGGTTGAATAGTTTACCGCTTTTTAATTTAATATTTAAAATTTGTTTATAAAAACTTAGATTCGACTTTTTGTGAATTCAATACTTGCACAATATGAACAATGTAAATATGTAGAAGTAAATAAAAGATAAGAGTTGGAAAGATCAAACCGCAACACAAGGATTTATAGTGGTTCGGTTACGAAGCTCTTCTTCGGCCTACTCCACTCCCCGAGCACCAAACTCGAGAGTTTTCTTCACTATGTCAACAAGCTCCCTTATGGCGGAGAAAACCGTACACAACGTTGCTTATATCAATTTCCGACACTAAGCTAGATGTCGAGTTCTAATCTTAGCTAGAACCAATCTATCACAACACAACTTCACGACTAGTTCACGACTTCACAACTTCACAACTACTTCACAACTTCACTACACAACTTATCTTCACACCTTGATCACGACTACACAACTTCTTCAATCTTCACAACTTCACACCTTCACAACTTCTTCTCACCACACTACTTATATCACAACTATCTAACACTACTAAAAAGGATCACCAAGATCCAACTATACTTACAACAATCACCAAATCCTAACAACTACACAACTTTACAAGATTTACAAAAGATTTACAAGGTATGATATGGATGCAACAAGATTGCAATATGGATTTTGGGGTGTAATACTTCTTCACTAGATGATGGAAGTATTCTTCTCTTGCACTTGAGGAATTGAGCTTGGATCACTTGGAAACAAAGCTAAATGATTAAATGATCAAAGGATTTTAGAGAGGATATGTGGGCTGTTTTAAGCAGAAAGAATGAGTGCAAAAGGTGAGAAAAATGTTGAGGAATAGTCCAGTATTTATAGGACAAGAAGGAGGAGCGGAGTCTATGGCCGGCCCCCTTAAATAGGGTGTCGGCCCCCTTATAATTAAGGGGGCCGCCCATGTATTTAAGGGGGCCGCCCCTTTCAGACGCTCCTCTTTTTGTCCTATCCAGGGGAGGTGTTTACTGGACATTTTCTAGCTGTTTTAGGTTCGAAAAATTGAAATTCAAAATGTTTATTTTTAATAAAACATTTCTTTTAAATGTAGAAAATGTTTTGTATGTTTATAAACATGTTTACAACATTTTATAAAAGTTTGAGGTTGAATAAAAATTTTCTTTGATCATAAAATCCATTAAGCATTTATTTATTCATACATTTAAGTGATGTAATTGTTGAAATGAGAATCTACTACTAAATACTTATTTACATTTAGTTTTACGTTGAACGTTTTTATATTTTGTGATTATCAAAACGTAAAGATGTGAAAAAATATTATTAATGTTTTTAGGCATTATATTTTATCAACAGTAGCTTTATAAAAGAAAAACGCACAAAGGAGCGGAGGAGCGGGAAAGTGCGAAGCTATTAAAATCCTTCTCCTTTCGGGTCGTAGTTCCTCGGAACAACCCGTCTTATACCCCTCTTAGAGTTTGTTTATCTTTCAAAGGTGAACCGTACCTCGCAAGAGACACAAAAGGTAAGTTTTTGATCTTTTGTTTGGGAACTTATTATGATAATGCCTCAGTTGAGAGCATTATATTGATGATGCTTTTTTATTGATAATTAAGGATAATGTTTTTATTTTTATTTTTTATTTTTTATTTTTGGTTTTTTCTTGTTTTTATAAAAGAAAATAAAAAATATTTTTGTGTTTTTATATTTTTAAAATAATAAGAAGAAAATATTCACAAACGAGAATGATAACTTCACGAGGAAGGGTCCAAGTGTATCGAGAAAATATTCACAAACGAGAATAATAAGAAGAAAATATTTCTAAAAGATGGTGGAGGTGGTTGGATGAAGATTGGATGGGGGGGGGGGGGGGGGGGGGGGGGGGGGGGGGGGGGGGGGTGGGGGGGTTGTAGAGCATATGTTCAAAATATGAAAACTATATTGAAGTTCATCATCTCATCCAAATATGCAGAGTACGATTGTGAATGCAACACAAGCATGAAGTCTCCATGTGCCTTAAAAGATTCAAGGAATGGGATAACCAACAATTGGTGGGTGAAGGTATGAGTATCAAATTGGGACATCAAGTGGGTAATTATGGAAAGGTGAGAGTGATGTCTCATGATGCATTTTCATAGAGTTGAGGTGGTGGAGAACTCTTGGAGAGGTGATTTGGTGGGTTCAAGTAACCATTGGAATGAAATGATTTTGATGAGGTTGGTTAATTGGGTTGTAAGTCAATTGAGTATGAAGAAGTGTCTTTGGTTGATTGTGATTTGGAGGTACAGTAGGAGCACAAGGTGATTAAATTGGAAGTTTGGGTGATGGAGTTTTTGTGTCATCTAGGTTAAATCACAACAATTGTTTGGTGGTATGATGTTGATTTTGGTCACTTGGAGGCTTAAGAAATAGAAGATCTAGTTGGATGGCGATGAGGTTTTATGAGTGGTTATGATGAATGAAGAAGATGGTGAATTGGTGATGTGCATTTGGAGGGACTTTATAGGAAAGAGATTTGTTTTAAAAATGGAATTAATTTGAATAACTTTAGCGATTTCCAAATGTAGATCAAGCAATCTGGGCAAATATAGCTATACAAGGGATAAAAGGAAAAAAAAAGCATTGAAAATATTGTTTTACCCTTGAAAACTAAGGCGGTCCCCTAAAAATAAGGGGGCATGACTCGCTTCTTCTCACCCCCTTTTATTGTACCATAAATACAAAGTACACAACAAGGATCCAATTCCGCGAGACCAATGAAACGACAGTATTGATAGGTATTCACCTGGTCGTAAAGTCCCAACGAGGCTGATGGAAAATCGAAAGACGAATTGATAATCATTTTTGAATATGACACGACTCGCGCAAACTCACCCCTTTTTATATGTAAATAAATACAAACATGTATAAATACACAACAAGGGACGAAATCACGCGAGAGCAATGAAACCGGAAGCAGTATAGAGTGTTCCCGGGTCGTTATGTCCCAACGAGGCTGGAATGGAAAATCGAAAGACGATTGATGATTGATGTTTGAATATGACAAGGATGTGATTATGATTGGGCACTAAACCTAATAGGCAAATGAACACAAAGCTAAACAAGGAAAATAAGCTAGAACAAGCATAAAAGCTAGAAATGGTAAAAACGCTTAAAACTTTTATACTAAGACACAAATAAGCTCAGTTGAGCTTAAGATAGACAAATAAGCTAAAACAGAAGGTTAACTACCCAAAATAAGCACTTAAGCATACGAATAAGCAACCAGAATAGACTATAATGATAAATAAGCTAGAAAACTAAAAACTGATAAACTCTTAAAATTATTTTGAAAAGGCAAATAAGCTAAGTAAGCTCTACTAAAGGCAGCAAACAAAAATGGGCTTAATCTACTCTAAAAAGCTAAGGAAATCTTAAATAAGCAGAAATAATAAGCTGATAAGCTAAAATGAACCACCAGTACTAACAGTTTTAACTACCAGTACTAACTTAGAGTTAGTACTGCTAGCTTGAGTTAGTACTGCTAGTGAAAAATCCAAGAAAATGAACCAGCAGTACTAACTTAGAGTTAATACTGCTTGTTCTAAACACCCCTTAAAAATCATTTTTCTTTTAAGCTAATTAAAAACAGATTATCAAATAACAAATTAAAACACTTATAAGCAAATTTCAATCAATAATAAGCACTTAAATAAGCTGAATTAGTCTAACAGTATTAACTCATAACTAACAGTATTATCAAATGAACTAACAGTACTAACTAAGAAAGTGATACAAACTATTCTAAAACTAACAATTAAGCAAGATAAGCACTAAACATACTGATAAAGCTCAAATAAGTAAACATAAGTAACAAATAAACACTAATAAGCAGTTCTACAGTCAATAAGAAAAAACAATCCATGGATCCATCCAAATCTGATCCATCATCCACAATATACAAAACACTCTAATATTCAAACCAAATAGAACAGTAACTTGAGATTTCAAATGAAATAGTAAGATTTTAAGAACTCATAAATGAGAGTGTGGATTGAACTTGTAAAGTGTAAGGTAAACTTGAGTAAAATCAACACAGTATTAAATCAAACAGTGAATTTCATTAAAACTCAAACTTGTTACAAGGCTTTTAAAGAGAAATTTGCAGAAAATTAAAAGACATTAAAAGGAAATTACATTAAAGCAGAATTTAAACCTAACATCTAACACCCTTCAAATGAGGGGTACAATCTATATTTATAGCAAAACTAGAAGAGGAGCGTCTGAATGGTTGTGCTAGTTGTGTTTGTTTGCTGAGAGGCTTCAAAAGCTCATCCTAGCCCTTCAATTTTTCTTGGTGCCCAAGCCAATTGATCCTAGCCGTTCATCATTTGTCATTTTCCTTCAACCAATGGGGTTTGTAGGGATTGCCAAGGTGTTTTGGTGTTTTGTTGGAGTGTGGTGAGGTGGTGAGAGTGATGGGTGAAGGTTTTTGGCTGTTTGCTACAGTGTCACGTGAGGGGGGGGGGTAAAAGATGTATAGTAATAATGGCAGGAAAATAGGGTTTTGGGTTAACAGGTACAAGGGTTTATGGGGATGGTAATAATAGCCCTTCAATGTTTGTAGTGCTATTGCAAGCATCGTCCTTGTATCCTTCATAGTTGGTCCTGGAGTTTGGGTTTGTAGTGCACCGTTAGTCCTTTTGGGACTAACGAAGTAAAGGTTATAAGGGGTTAATGGGTTTAGTCGTTAAGTGGGTAAAATGGGCTTTGCAAATTGGGCCAGTTATAAAAGGTTTTGGGTTTTTAAAATGTTTAAGGCTTATAAGACTTTTATATAAAAGCTTAATGGGCTGTCCCGGCCCATTAAATGGGTACGGGTTGGCCCATTAACTCTTTCTTCGATTTTGGCTCCGTCTTTGACTTTGACTTTTGTCGGAGTTGGCTTTGACCTTTTGACTTTTGGCTTTGATTTTGAATTCTCTTCACGCTCTTTCCTTTCTCGTGCTCGGTTTTGTCGTTTTTGGCTTTGTTTTTGTTCTTTTCTTAGATATCCGTTACCTGCACAATATAAGTGAAAATATACAAATACAATGTATTTTTGGTCATTTAAGTCCGATTTTAAAGGTCAAATGTATGTGTATTTAGGCACATACCAGTCGCATACAAAAGCACGTAAACAAGTATAAACTGATAAACATAAACAAGCAATTAATGATAAATTAAGAAATCGAGATAAACAAGCCAAACATTTAGATCTTCATAATAATGGCTAATACTCGAAGGTATTATCCTTTAAACTTCATAATCAACACAAAAGTAATAATTTAGCAAAGGTAAACTAACCGAGTTAACGAATGATACCAAAAAATGAACGATTACAAGAGTATAGGAGATTACAAGTTGTTTCCTATGGAATTAATTACGTTGCAAGACCTCTTCTGCTCTTCTTCTCTTTTGAAAATCAACTTTTATGGTTTAGGTATCAAAAATATGATTTAGCACACTAAAAACCTGTTTTTAGGTTTTCTATTTATCAGGTCTGGAATTGGGTCAATATGGCGTATAGAAAGACTTCGATATGACATATTGGGGGTTTCTTGGAGTAGGGACCAAGTTTGATATCTTCCAGAATATTTTATTACTATAACTTGAATATGGCGTATAGACTTCTCTGGATACGACATATTAATCCTTGTTCCCTTGTGGTCTTTGGTGAAGTACAGGCACAGATACGCCGTATCTTCCTTGATGGATACGACGTATAGGATGTCAGAACAGTAATATTCATATTTCTTCGTTTAAGCTCCAGAATGCGTGCCTTGTTGGGATTCTAGATTTGATGAGACAAAATAAATAAAAGAATAAAACATAAGGACTAAATCATCAAGATTGGAATTCTACAAGGTGGTGGAAAATTATGGAAGATTTGGTCAAATATATCAAAAGATGAAGATTCTAGAAGATCTCCTTAAGAAGGTAAAGATAATAGAAGATATTTCTTAATGTTTAAAAGATTTAATTGCTTATATCTTTATGTTAACTTCCTTTTTAAATCATGATCTCTCTATATAAAGAGATCATAAACACATAGTTTTAGTATCCAGAAACGTGTGCTTTCTATGAGAGTCTAACAGAGGAAAGCGTGTGTGTATGTGCATAAGTTAGAGATGTAGACGTCTATAGTGGTGTGGTGTAGCCTCAAGGATCATCGATCCCTGTTACAGTTAGGAAACCGTATTATCCCGATCAAATAAAATTAGGGCTTGGTGGAAATGTATGGAATGAAAAACCTTGTTGAATAACATTACTGTTCTTATTTATATTCCGCTGCTTATTAATGTTATTTGTGAAACGATCTTAGATGGGCTTAAACGATTCCTAACATGTGGTATCAGAGCTTGTTGAGAAACTTTGAACAATAAGAAACAATCTACACATACCAGATCTATTTGTTAGTGAAAACATGAAGGCAGTATCTTCACCAATGGTTGCTGCTGCAAAACTTCTAGTGCTTAATCTAGGTGAATTTGAGCTTTAGAAAATGAGGATAGAACAGTACTTCCTAATGACAGATTATGCTCTTTGGGAAGTAATGTAAATGGAGACTCACCTCCACCAAAGAGAATTGTTGATGGTGTTGAGCAAACATATCCTCCTACAACTGCAGAAGAGAAGTTAGCAAGGAAGAATGAGTTAAAGGCAAGAGGTACATTGTTGATGGCTCTTCCAAATGAACATCAACTAAAGTTTAATACCTACAAATGTGCCAAGACTCTGATGGAAGCAATAGAGAAAAAGTTTGGAGGTAATAAGGAGTCAAAGAAAACTCAAAAGACACTTTTAAAGCAACAGTATGAGAATTTCAATGGATCAAGCTCAGAAGGACTTGATCAAACCTATGATAGGCTTCAAAAGCTTATTAGTCAGCTAAAGATTCTAGGTGAAACTATTTCTCAAGAAGATATGAATCTTATGTTTCTAAGAAGTCTCCCATCAGAATGGAAGACTCATACCTTGATCTGGAGGAACAAATCTGATTTAGACACCTTAAGCATGGATGACCTATACAACAATCTAAAGATTTATGAAACTGAAGATAAATGGTCATCAAGCACAAACTAAAATTCACAAAATGTGGCTTTTGTGTCTTCCAATAACTCTGGCAGTTCCACTCAAGCTTATGGTTCTGACTCTGTCAATACTGATAGTATGAGTGATGCTGTGATCTATTATTTCTTTGCAAACCAATCCAACAGTCCAGAATTAAATGATGAGGACTTACAACAGATTGATGCTGATGACTTGGAAGAGATGGATCTAAAGTGGCAGATGGCTATGTTGACCATGAGAGCCAGAAGATTCCTAAATAAGACTGGAAGGAAGATTAATGCAAATGGTTCTGAGACAATAGGGTTTAACAAATCAAAGGTGGAATGCTATAACTGTCATAAAAAGGGTTATTTTGCAAGGGAGTGCATGGCTCCAAGGGAGAACAGGAACAAAGAACCTATAAGGAGGAATGTGACAGTGAAAACAATAGAGACGAAATCTTTAGTGGCTCAAGATAGACTTAGGTATGACTAGAGTGATCAGGCTGAAGAAGAACCTACAAACTTTGCACTTATGGCATATACATCTTCAGGTTCTTCAAGTTCTTCAAGCTCAGATTCTGAGGTATCTACTTGTTCTAAAGCATGTTTAAAATCTTATGAAACTCTCAAAGAACATTATGATAATCTGACAAAGGATTTTAATAAGTCTCAATTAAATGTAGGTGCTTATAAAGCAGGTCTAGAATCTGTAGAGGCTAGACTAGATGTGTATAAAAAGAATGAGGTTGTTTTTGAAGAGGACATAAAGATTTTAAAACTTGATATTAAGTTGAGAGATAATGCACTAACAGAGCTTAGAAAGAAATTTGAAAAAGCTAAAAAGGATAGATATGATTTAAAACTTACCTTAGAAAAGTTTAGAAATTCATCTAAAAATCTAAGCAAACTGTTAGAGATTCAAGTAAGTGATAAGTTGAAGACTGGTGTAGGGTTTGATAGTCAAGTGTTTGATAGTCAGGAGAATGATAGGTACAAAACAAGTGAAGGGTATCATGCTGTTCCCCCTCCCTATACTGGGAACTTCATGCCCCCTAAATATGATTTGGTACTTGCTGATGAGGGAGAATATGTTTTTAGTGAGTCAGTAACTAGTATACCTGATGTTGTAACAAGTAAAGCTAAGACTAGTGTGTCAAAACCTAAGTATGTTGGTGAACCTCTTGTTGAAAACTGGATATCTAACAGTAAGGATGAGAATGAGACTGAGTTTAAGTCTAAACAGAGAAAACCTAGTTTTTCCAAAACAGAATTTGTTAAATCAAATAAGCATGTGAAAACACCTAGGGAGTCTTTTAAGAAGGTAGAGAACAAAAAGCAAGCTAAATACCCTAGGAAAAATAGTCAAAGCCCTAGAGGTAACCAGAGAAACTAGAATAATTTGATGACTCAGAAATTAGGAAGTAATTTTGAGTTTAAAAATAAAGCTTGTTATGAATGTGGCATTTTTAATCATTTGATCAAAGATTGTGATTTGTATGAAAAGAAAATGGTAGAGAAAACTGTATAGAAGTCCTTAGATCGTTTTAGCTCAAGATTCTTTAGATCTTACATTTAGGATTAATAACATTGATAACATAATGCACAGCGGAATTAAAACATAAAGAGCAATGTTATGAACAAGGTTTTACCATATAATACACTCCAAGCCCTATTTATATTTGATCTGAGTATAACGGTTACAACTAATCTATAACAGGATCAAGTTACCTTGACCTTGAGGCTACATCAACTAACTAGACGTCTATATTGTATCTTGTGTACACACATACTTTTTTGGATGCTAAAACTATGTGTCTATGATCTCTTTATATAGAGAGATCATGACTTACAAAGGAAGTTAACATAAAGATATAAACAAGTAAATCTTTTAAACATTAAGGAATATCTTCTGTTATCTTTATCTTCTTAAGGAGATCTTCCAGAATCTTCATCTTTTGATATCTTTGACCAAATCTTCCATAATTCTCCACCAGCTTGTAGAATTCTTTAATGACGATTCTAATCCTTTTGTTTCATTACTTGTTTATTTTGTATCATCAAATCTATAATTCCCAACAATCTTCCCCTATTTGATGATGACAAAACAAACATCTGTAATGGTTTGGGTCCCCACGAAGACCTGGATACTCTTTACTTTTTTTGTGCAGGGCAATCCACAGCTAGAATTGCAGGAAAAAGGAGTCATTGACAGTGGATACTCTAGGCACATGACTAGAAACAAGTCCTACCTCTTAGATTATGAAGAAATTCATGGTGGATATTATGTTTGACCTTTATTGGAGTGAGATCCCAAAAGAGGTAAAAAATCACTGGTAAAAGGTAAAATCAGTATAGAAATTAGATTTTGAAGATGTGTACTTTGTTAAGGAGCTTAAGTTTAACCTTTTTAGTGTCTCACAAATGTGTGACAAGAAAAACAGTGTTCTTTTTACATACAATAAATGTGTTGTTTTGTCTCCTGACTTTAAGCTACTTGATGAAAATCATGTTTTGCTTAGAGTTCCTAGAAAAGATAACATGTACAGTGTGGATTTAAAGAATATTGTTCCTTCAAGAGGTCTAACTTCTCTCTTTGCAAAGGCCACATTAGATGAATCTAATCTATGGCATAGGAGGCTTGGACATATAAATTTCAAAACTATGAACAAACTAGTGAGGGGAAACCTTGTAAGAGGTTTACCTTCAAAGATTTTTGAAAATAATCATACATGTGTTGCTTGTCAGAAAGGAAAGCAACATAAAGCCTCTTGTAAGTCCAACGTACGCTTTAATCAGCCATTCACATTACGAAATGTTCAGTATTGGATTTGTTTGGGCCAACATTTGTAAAGAGTCTAATGAAAATAATGACCGACGCCTAGATTTCTCACAAGATGACTAATAGGTAGGTTTAGTTGGGTTTTCTTTTTAGCCACTAAGGATGAAACTAGTGAAATCCTTAAAATATTCATAACTGGCATAAAAAATCTAATAGACCTTAAGGTGCAAGTAATTAGATGTGACAATGGAACTTAATTCAAGAATAAGGTCATGAATCAGTTATGTGAAATAAAGGGTGTTAAGAGGGAATTTAGTGTTGCTAGGACTCCACAACAAAATAGAGTAGCAGAAAGGAAAAATAGAACACTAATAGAGGCTGCTAGACTATGCTAGATGATTTAAAATTACCTACTACCTTTTGGGCTGAAACAGTTAATACTGTTTGTTATGTACAAAATAGGGTATTAGTAATTAAGCCTTACAACAAGACCCCTTATGAACTTTTTCTAGGTTGAAAACCTGCCTTAAGCTTTATGAGACCATTTAGGTGTCCTGTTACAATCCTTAATACCATAGATCACCTAGGTAAGTTTGATAGAAAGGTTGATGAAGGGTTCTTTGTAGGATACTCTACCAATAGTAAAGCATTAAGAGTATTCAACAGTAAAACTAGGATAGTTGAAGAGAACCTGCATGTCAAGTTTAGTGAGGATACACCTAATATTGCAGGAAGTGGACCTAATTGGCTTTTTGACATACATGCTGTAACAAAATCTATAAATTATGAGCCAGTTGTTGCAGGGAATCAATCTAATGGTAGTGTGGGTACAAAAGCATGTGATGATGCAGGAAAAGCTAGAATGGAGACAGTACCTAGCAAAGATTACATACTACTACCATTATTGACTCAAGATCCATTATTATCTTCTAGTTCAAAGGATTCTTCTGATGCTGGATCCAAAACCATCAGGGGAGGAGGAAAAGAAGGATGCTAAAGATCCAGAGAATAAAGATAGTGAGGTGACAAATACAAAGGAGCCAAGAGTTAATTAAGAGCTAGATGCAAATGTCAACAGGACTAACAACATTAATACAGTTAGTCTAATTGTTAATGCTGCTGACAAAGAAAATAATGCTGCTGGTGAGAATATAGTTTATGGATGTGATGATGATCCAAACATGCCTAATTTGGAAGAGATTGTATATTCAGATGATAATGAAGGAGTTGATGCAAAGGCTGACATGACTAATTTGGATACACATATCCTTGTCAGTCCTACTCCAACTACCAAAATTCACAAGGATCACCCAATTGAACAAATCATTGGAGATATACATTCAACACCTCAAACCAAAAGGATGACAAAGAATGTGACTGAACATGATATGTTTAGTTCAGCGCAACAGAGAATCAACCATAAAGACTTTCAGAATTTTCTGTTTGCATGTTTCTTATCATAAGTAGAGCCCAAAAAGGTAATCCAAGCATTACAAGATCCAAGATGGATAGAAGCTATGCAAGAAGAGCTTATTCAGTTCAAATTACAACATGTTTGAACTTTGATGGATGGCAAAAGAGCTATTGGTACTAAATGGGTGTGACATGAACAAGAAAGATGAAAGATGCATTGTAATCAGGATAGGCTAGGTTGGGTTTCTCTTAGGGATACACTACCAGAAAGCTATGGGAAATTAAATGATGAGAGGTTTTGCTCACGCGGTTTAGCTAGGATTGAAGCAATTCAGGCTGTTCTTTCGCCTATGCCTCATTCAAAGACTTTGTTGTATAACAATGGAGGAAGAGGCAATTTTCTATATGGCAAGATTGAAGAAGAAGTTTATGTCTATCAACCTCCAGGGTTTGAAGATCTAGAGTTTCTTAACAAAGTTTATAAGGTAGAAAAGGCATTATATGGTATACATCAAGCTCCTAGAGCTTGGTATGAGACTCTATCTACTTATTTATTGGACAATATATTTCAAGAGCAATAGATTAAGACTTTGTTCATTAAAAAGGTTTAAAGGTGATATTCTATAGTTTCAAGAGAGTGGTAGATGATATCATTTTTGGGTCTACAAAGGAAGAGATTGTACTGATTTGAAAAGATGAATGCATAAGAAAGTTCAGAATAGTTTCTATGGGGAACATCACATTCTTCTTAGGACTACAAGTGACTCAGAAAGATGATGGGATTTTTATCAGTCAAGATAAGTATGTGGATGAAATTTTGAAGAAGTTTGATTTTTCAACTGTGAAGATAACAAGTACTCTTATGGAGACTTCCAAGCCATTGCTTAAAGATGTAGAAGCTGCAGATGTTGATGTTCCATTTATCTAATCAATGTAATGGAATCAGTTGAATGTGTCTAATAGCTTCTAGGCCCTGATACTAATGATTGCTGTATGATGTGATTGTGCAAGATTTAAGTCACCCCGAATTTTCACATCTGTTATGTTGTGAAAAGAAACTTTAGATACTGAAAGGTACAAACCTAAATTATCCTTTGGTATCCTAAGACTCACCAGTTGACTTTGGAAAGCTTATACACAAGTGACTATGCTGGTTCAAGTTTAGACAGGAAATCTACAACAGAGGTTTGACAATTTCTGGGAGGTAGATAGATCTCCATGGCAATGTAAGAAGCAAACCATAGTTGCCAACTTTACTACTGAAGCAGAATATGTAGCTGCATCTAGTTGATGTAGATAGGTGTTATGGATTCAAAATCAAATGCTGGATTATGGATACAATTTCATGAATACTAAGATTTTCATTGATAATGAAAGCACCATCTGCATTGTTAAGAATCCAGTGTTTCACTCAAAGATTAAGCACATTGAGATTTGACATCACTTCATCAGGGATTCATATGAGAAGAGATTAATTCAAGTGATCAAGATTCACACTAATCACAATGTTGCTGATTTACTCACAAAGGCATTTGACGTTAGCATATTTCAATATCTGATTGCAAGTATTGGAATGCTTAACCTCTGAAGTATTGATTAAGGGGAGGTTAATTGTGTTACTATGAAGCTGATTATACACAAAGGATGCTTATAATGAAATGGAAATGCTGCATAACAACAAGCAGAAATGGGTGAAGGGTCAGGAAATCCCCTGAACCCCAACACACATCCACAACTGATTCACTATCTAATCTTGAACCAATCACTGTTCCATCATTATCTTAACCCAAAAAGACTCAAAAACCTAGGAAAGCTAAAAGGCCCACTGAGATATCTCAGTCTAGTGGACCTATTCCCCTTGTAGTAGATGAGACTGTCATTAAGGAGTGGGAAGACAAAATGGAAAGGGCTGCCACTACTACTTCTAGCTTAGAAGCAGAGCAGGACAATGGTAACATAAATAGGACCCAATCCATGCCAACACTTAATAAGTCTTTTCCTTAGGGAACTGATTCATGTAGTGGTCCCAAGTGCCAAGATACCATATTAAGGGGTGTAAAAGCTCAAATTAGGTTTGAGGCTGCATCTAAACAGTCTAATGATCCACCTCTCTCAAGAGTTAACACACTTGGAAGTAAGGAGGACATCATGAAACTAAAGGAATTGATAGAATTCTGTACCAAACTTTCTGAAAGGGCTCTTGATTTGTGATATAAAAACAGATAGAGTGAATTGGTAAGAAAAAGAAATGAGAGATATAGTGAGCTAAAAAACAGAAAGAGAGTTGTGTGATATAAAATAGATAGAGTGAATTGGTGAGAAAAAGAAAATAAAGTATAATGTGAGAATTAAACCAGAAAGAGAGATTGTGAGATCGAAAATCCACGATGGAAATGCTATTTTAGGAATGAAATTGGAGATTAATGCTGGTGTATCAAAGTTCAATGCTGCAAAGCCTTAAACTTACATGCTGTCAGTATTAAGTTAAGGAATAGCTAGGCAAATAACTTACTACGCTGTTAAGTTAATGCTGTCAGATCTTAACTTACTACTGCTGTTTAAGTTAATGCTTGCCAATGAGACTTACCCTATACTACTACTAGTTCAAGTTAATGGATGTTGAGGGTGGATTTCATTAAATTACTTTCGATTCAGGGTTTCAATCACTCATTCGATCGATTTTACACATTGATATACTCTCTAATCATACACCCTAACTCAATTTTATCTTTAATCCTTAAAACCCATCACAATGTCGACCCTAAAATTTGCTGAAACACATAATCTAGTTGCATTCTTAGATAAACCTAAAGAAAGTGAGGGGTTTGAGCAAATTATTGATTTTCTGAATGCAAGTTCTTAAAAGTATGCGCAAACGGAATCCCAACCAATTAACTTCATGCATTAAGCAGTTCTGGGCTACTGCTAAAGTAAAAACCGTCAATGAGGAAGTGCAGATTCAAGCCCTAGTAGATGGGAAGAAGGTGATCATCACTGAAACAAGTGTAAGACGAGCTCTTCACCTAAAAGATACTAAAGGAACAAATTATCTACCCACTGCTACCATTTTTGCAGAACTGGAAAGAATGTGGTATGAAAATCTTACACATAACCTTACTTTTTACAAAGCATTCTTTTCTCCTCAGTGGAAGTTTTTAATTCATACAATTCTATAATGCCTTAGTGCTAAGACAACTGCCTGGAATGAATTCAGTAGTACTATGGCCTTTGCTATCATTTGTCTTGCCACAAACTAAATATTTAACTTTTCCAAGTACATTTTTAACAATATGGTTAAGAACTTGGAAGGTAGGGTTAAATTTCATAAGTATCCAGCTTTTGTGCAAGTGTTCCTGGATAAACAAGTTAAAGATATGTCCAAACATAAAGAGATCTATGTTACCCCCTCCCATACCAAGAATATTTTTGCTAATATGAAAAGGGAAGGCAAGGGATTTTTTGGTAGGATCACACCTTTATTTTAAACTATGATGGTTCAAGCTCCTAAAGAAGTAGGTGAAGGGTCAGCAGTTCCTACTAATTCCCATCATACTACTACTCAACCATCTATATCAAGACCCTAAAAGAAAAAATCAAGAAGGAAACAAAGGAAGGACAGTGGTCCTATAGAGCCTATCACTGATGAGGCTACCAATGAGGAGCATGTGTCTACCCTTCTTCCTATGATCCATATCAAAGTGGTGATGATAAGAATTGTAAACATATAGATGAATTTAGAATGGACCTTTATGCAAGACTGACTGAATAGGGTTCGATGTTCTTGCCGCAGGAAAATACAAATACTTTTCAAGCTGCAGAGATTGCCACATTAAAGGAGAGAGTTAAAAAGCTAGAGAATAAAAGGAGGTCCAGAACTTACAAGCCAAGAAGACTGTACAAGGTTGGTTTGTCAAGAAGGATTGAATCCTCTGATGATGCTAGTTTGGGTGCTCAGGAAGTATGGCATCCCAAACAGAGAGAACATAGTTTACATCCTGATTTTGATACAAAAGGTGACCTGAATGATGAGAGACTCAAGTGAAGAAATGGATGAAGACTTGATGTTTGATGCCGGGGGTTACTTAATGAGTGATGAGTTTTATCATCAGAGCGCTATGGTTAATACTGCTACAACTACAAGTTCAATTCCAGTTAGTGCTGCTGATCCAGTTACTACTGCTGGTGAAGTAGTTACACCTTCCAGTGTTGAAATTCTAGAAGAATTAACTCTTGCTCAGACTTTAATAGAGATTAAAAGTGCAAGACCCAAGGCTGTTACAACTGCTGCTTCAACAGCTACACCTGCCAGCTCAAGGCCAAAGGCAAAATGAATTGTCTTTCATGATCAGGAGGAGCAAGCACCTGCATCTACACCAATAGTTTCTTCTTTACAACTTCCACATGCTAAAGACAAAGGCAAGGCAATAATGGTTGAGCCTGAAAAACCTTTGAAGAAGAAAGATTAAATTGCAATTGATGAAGAAGTTGCTAGAAATCTTGAAGCTCAAATACAAGCTGAATTGGAAGAAGAAGAGAGGCTTTCAATAGAAAAGGAAGAAGAAGCTAACATAGCTTTAATTGAATCATGAGATAACACACAAGCTATGATGGATGCTGACTTTCAATTGGCTCAACAAATGAAAACAGAAGAACAAGAACAGTTGAGTATTGAAGAATAGTCAAAGTTGTTTGTAGAACTCTTGAAGAAGAGAAAGAAACACTTTTCGGAATTAAGAGCTCAAGAGAAAGGAAACAAGCCACCAACTAAGGCACAAAAGAGAAATACAATGTCTACCTATTTGAAAAACATGGCTGGATACAAACACAATCAGCCGAAGAGCAAAAGTTATGATGAGATCCAGGAGATATTTGATAAAGAGTATTAAAGGGAAAAACACTTAGTAGACATGGAGAAAGAGAGTGGTGAAATGCTAGTAAGACAAAAGCAAAGGAAGTTCCCAAAGAGCTAGAGAAAGAAACTTGAATCTGATAATTTCAATGGCAGAAGCAGAGATAGATGAACATGTAGAAGCTAAAAGAGATGATGATCAAGAGTAGACAGAGATGAAAAAACATATGGAGATAGTTCAAGATGACGAGGTATAAATTGATGCTATACCTCTAGCCACTAAGCCTCCAGTCATAGTTGAATGGAAAATCATCAAAGAAGGAAAGATGGGATACTTTCAATTGATAAGAGCTGATGGAAGTTCAAAAAGGTATTAATCTATGATTCAGATGCTTTAGAATATTGACAGGGAAGACTTAGAAACACTCTGGAAGTTGGTAAAAGCTAAACATAGGAATACAAGGCCATAAGAAGTATATGAAAGAGTGTTATTGGGAGATCTAAAAGTAATGTTTGAACCTGATGTAGAAAGTAAAATATGGAAGAATCTACAAGGTTATAAAGTGACAGTTTGGAAGCTATTTTCTTCAAGTGGAGTTCATTTTGTGAGATTTCAGAATCTGCATATCTTTATGCTGGTAGAGAAAAAAGTATCCACTCACACCTGCAACAATCATAAAAATTGCTCAACAATAAGCTTCACAAACCTGACTAGTGAAATGAATGTGCATCACTTTTGAAACTCATGAAAAAACAAAGCGCAAAGAATCCTGGAATGTTTTGAATCCTCCAGCCTGGTGATGGTTGAAGACTTTTGATGAAGAACTTGAAGATTCAGAAGAAGAATATCAAGTTTAGGAGGATTTGTTAGGATTAAAAGACGCTTGGACGGTAATACTACTAAGGTAAGAGTTTACTACGCAGTCAAGCATAAACATTAGTGTGCTGTATAGTAATCTTAGTGAAAAATATGCTAAGTAGTTAGTACTGTTAGTTACTACTGCTAATGTATATTACTACTGTTTATGGAAGTTAAGACTGCTTAGAGACTTAGAAGAAATCCTACTAACTAGTTAATACTGCTAGTATAAAAGTTACTACTGTTAGTGTAACTTAGTACTACTGGTATTATTGTTATACTTGCTTTGTAACTTAGTAATTGCCAAGTGAAGATAAAGTAAAATAACTAAGTAGTTACCACTGGCTTGTGAACAGTTTAGTGTTGCTTATAACAAAAGTTAATGCTATTAGGTATGAAAGTACAACTGCTGAAAGAATACAACTACTAGAAGAGTTCTAAACTGTCAGAAGGATAAATATTGAAGATTCTTAACCAGATTAACTTAACGGGATAAGTAAGAGATATTTTGGTAAAGATAACTTTAAGAAGTTATTTGTTTAGAAGATCATGATAACTTAGGAATATATTGTAAGCCATGTAGGACGCCTTAGTGTAAAAAAGAGGTCCTAGGGCATGTAGTTTTGAGATCTTATATACATATATATACACAATCATTTATAGCTTCAAGGTTTTGTATAACCCTAACACTATCACGATGTTCCGTATTAAATATATTAAGGCTTAAGGTTTGGTATTATACAATCTTACTTATTACTGTTTCATTGTTTATTCTTCTTGGTATCATAGACTAGATTCCGCATGGTCTTTGATATATTCAATCAAAGTTTCTACTATAGTTGTCTTGGATTTATTCAATACAACTAAGCCTTTTTCAAGCTAAGCAAGATCTATTCAAGTGGGATCAACACGATCTATAGTTAATCATCAACCGATTTGAATGTAGAGCTATTGATATAAAGTTCATTTTGGAAATACTAGAATTGTC
This sequence comes from Tanacetum coccineum, assembly GCA_026074375.1. Lineage (NCBI taxonomy): Eukaryota > Viridiplantae > Streptophyta > Magnoliopsida > Asterales > Asteraceae > Tanacetum > Tanacetum coccineum. The sequence continues at coordinate 47,432 of BQNB010014195.1, read as the reverse complement.
GAGTCTGGTGTGTTCATGAGCAGGTCAATTAAAGACACAAATAGATTCATAGAAGAATTTCATAAATAAGTTAGTTTATGCAAGAGATGCTCATCTATAAAGAAGTGCGACTATAGTATAATACATCTAGATTTGATATACCTAAACATAATGTTGGATATTAAAAATGATGTTACACTGTTACTACTTGTTAGTTCAAAATGGTCAATGTAACAGTTGTTATGCATGAAACTAGGTGAATGTATTTCAAAAATCAAGACAAGAACAATGATGTAAAACATATAAAAGGTCTATGAATAATCAAATCTTATGGCACACATGAAAACTAATTTCATGATGTATACATTTGTTTGTTATGATAGTAAAACATAGTAATCAATTTATTTATTAAAAGATAGATAAGGCAATTGTGCATATATACATGTGTTGTATTAAATGGTTAAGATGGATGTTATCGGTAAACTCATAGGGGGTATATAATTAACTTCTCATGTTAGGTTAAAAAAAGGAGGTTAAAACTACACAAGGGCATAAAAGTCTATTTACAATTGTATTTATGTGTATGAATCAAATTGATATGTGTACATATCAATGATTCATACACATAAACACATATGTAAATGGACCATTATATCCTCCTTATATAGTCATTATTTGACCTTTTCTAAAAACTTCCACCAAACCAATTCTTTGTTTTTCCCTTCACTCCGAAATTTCCCCGATCCGCGTCTGTTTTGACCGAACTTCCACCAATTATAGCATTTGAACCAAAATACATGTTCAAACTGATCCCTCAAAACACATATTAAGCATTTGAGGTTCGAAAATGGCCATTAAAGGCAAAGGTCGTTATGCTAACACAAGGTCCATAGATTGACTTAAAAAAAGTAAATTTACTAAGAATACATCATAAAACTATATAACACCACTTATATGGATATAAGTAACAAAAATCATAGCCCATACGAACTCATTGTCATGAAAGTGCAAGTGGCCGGATACTGTTGCACACACAAGCTCAAGTACACAACAAGAAGTAACATCAACTAAGTTCCATTACCTTACCTTGTGATCATTACCTGGATGACTAAGTACATCATCTTGTGATAATCGACGAAACGATAAATGACAAAGAACACAAGCACCATCACCTCCTTTTTTACCTAGAACATGGAAGGGGCATTCGATGAAACAAGAGATGCTGTGCTCCATTTTTTTTCTCTGATAAAGCATACATCTCAGTAGGAACCACTTTGATCACACTTGAATGCCACATACTTGTCTTTTTTTAATCACAGGTAGATAGCCCATATTCTTTAGCTTAATAAAATGTTTGCACGCTGTATAGTTAATCATCAAACGATTTGAATGTAGAGCTATTAAGATAAAGTTCATCTTGGAAATACAGGAATTGGTCGATTCTGGTATTCATTTGTTTCCTAAACTTAATGTTTGCATGAATTAAAAAGATGTTACAGCTGTTACGACTTGTTATTATCAAAATGGTTCCAAGTAACAGTTGTTATGCATGAAACTAGCGCAAAAGTCTTTCAAAAATCAAGACTAAACAATGATGTGAAACATTTAAAAGGTCTATGAATAATCAGATCTTATGGCACACATGAAAATCAATTTCATGATGTATACATTTGTTTGTTATGGCAGTAAAACATAATAATCAATTTATTTGTTAAAAGATAGACAAGTCAATTGTGCATATATACATGTGCTATATTAAATGGTTAAGATGGATGTTATCAGTAAACTCATAGGGGAGATATAATTAACTTCTCACGTTAGGTTAAAAAGGGGGTTAAAACTACACAAGGGCATAAAAGTCTATTTACAATTGTATTTATGTGTATGAATCAAATTGATATGTGTACATATCAATTCCCAAATGGAATTGATATGTACACATATCAATTTGATTCATACACATAAATACAATTATAAATGGACCATTATATCCTCATTATATTTAGTCATTATTTGACCTTTTCTGAAAACTTCCACCAAACCAATTCTTTGTTTTCCTTCTCGCTAAATTTTCCCGATCGCTTCTATTTGACCGACATCCACAATTATGCATTTGACCAAATAAACGTTCAAACTGTATCCCTCAAAACACATATTATGCATTTGAGGTTCAATTATGGTCTATTAAGCAAAGCTGATGCCTAACAAAGGTCCCATAGATTGACTTAAAAAAAAGTAAATTACTAAAATACAGCATAGAACTATATAACTACCACTTATTGGATATAGGTAACGAAAAGCAAAGCCATGAACCAAACACATTGTCATGAAAGTACAAGTGACGGATACTGTTTGCAGCATACATGCTTAAGTACACAACATGAGTAACTTCAACTAAGTTCCATCACTCACCTTGTTATCATTACCTGGATGACTAAGTACAGATACCTCAATGTGTGCATATTATACAGTGTGCATGTATAAATGGGTTAATATGGATTTAATAGCATAAATTGGTCCTCATAGTTTGTCGGAGTTTAACGACCTAAGAATTTTTTAAACAGATCCTCTCCCTGTTTTATTATTTACCATATATGGGTTTGGTCCCTTGACCAACATTTTCGTCCAATTTGACTGTTAAATCAATATGGTTACAGTCAAATACAAGCGTAATTACGTCATTTAACATATACATCACAAAACAAGTAACTTCACCAACACACATTTCACTCTCAATCACATATCTAATATTTTTTTCTCTCTCTCTCTATACATCATTCTATCTCTCTTATCTTTGTCTTCTTCATCCTAAAATCTAAACTCACACTCATAATCACCATAAATAATAAATCATCACCACCATCAACCGCCTCCCAACCAACCACCACCCTACCATCACCTCTAGCCACCTACCCAACCAACACCTTTGGCCACCCACGTCATCACCACCACCTCCACCCACCCACGGTGACGCTTCCAACCACCCTTTATAACAATAACGCCTCCAACCACCATTTTCCTGATTGCCCGTTACAAACCAAAAGCTTCCAGATCTTGTTTAAACAAGATCTTGCAACCAATCTTTTTTTAGAACAGGAGATATTGGTTGTTGATGTTGGAAAAGATGATGGGATTTGCGTTACAATGTTCAAGGAAATGAAATGATAGATGGCGTGTCTAAGGTGTTCGGATGTAGTTTAGATGACGAAATCGAGAAGATGTGGTTTGGGTTTGGTTATGTAAATCTTAGTTAAGAGAATGGTGATGAAGATGTTTGCATTTTATTTTTAGATCTACGATTTTTGTAAATCTGAAAGTTGTGATATTGGATTATAAGTTTGTAAAATGGGTTTAGTTTTAAGTCATGATATTTGTGGAAAAGATGATGAAGTGGGTGTTCTTGAAATTTTTTGTTATGTCTTTTTGTGTAAAAAATGAAAGGTTACAATTTTGTTAAGTTCTTATATATTTGATTGATAAATTTATGGTATTTGTAATATAGAAATCAATATATTTGTAATTTTTTTTGTTCTTGGAAGATCTGGGTAAATGAAATCTAATGTTTGGGTAAATTTTGCAAATGAACTATCTTTAATATAATTTCTTTTATTAAAACTGATATTTAGGGTTATTGGAATTTGTAAATTTGAGATTTATAGATATTAAAATAAATAACTAAATAAATAATAATAAATACCAATTAAATAATTATAAAAATAATAATAATAAGAGGTATTCTGTCATTTTCAAGTCTTCAAACAACCATAGTAACAGGTACCACTGACGAAAATGTTGGTCAAGGGACAAAATTTGATACGGGTCAAAACCACAAGGAGATGATCCGTTAAAAAAAGTTTCTTGGGACCATTTTCGTAAACCCGACAAACCACATGGACGATTTATGCAATTAACTCTCCTACTAATGTTATTGGTGAATTTATAAATATGATTGGATGACATTATGAAAGAGATCAAGTGAATTTCTGTTAGGTATATTTGTATTTATTTGTTCCTACTGGTAGGTATGTAGTTCCTACTGGTAGAGTAATTGCTATTGTTAGTTTTACAGTTCCTGCTGGCAGGTATATAGTTCCTGCTGGTTATATTGTTCCTACTGGTAGAACAAATTAATCCTGGAAGAGTAACGTAGTGACTCTAGGATAAGTTCTAGTATGGATAGACATGAGAAGTAATAGATAGACTCATGTAAACGTAATTCTAGGAGAATTAGTTTAGGGTTTCATATCTATAAATAAAACCACACGGTTTAGGTTAAAAAGAGGTTTGGTACAATCAAGAAATAGTGTTTCACAATAATAGAAAAAGTATCCAAAGAGGATCAAGTATGTTTTTAGTAATTCTTCCTTTACACTATTGTTATTTTTCCGCGTGAAAACAATAGATTGATTGATAGAGTCTCTCCAGAGTTTAGCTTTTGATTACATTAGTGCTCTATATTCATAACAGGCTTAAAAGATCTATCTAGGGCTGAGAGACCCTACAAGTGATCGATCAGAGCCGGAGAGAGTCTCAGTTGAAGAATAATTACTAGTCTTGTTCCTAAAAACCTTTTACAAGACTTCACCGTAACCCACATCCACCGTTTTACTAGAGCCATCACCATCCTGAGATCAGTCCTTCTTCCATCCCAACAACATTCGAACCAGTATTTTCTGTGGCAACTACTGAACCTGTATTTGAGTCACAAACTTCCCACTCCGCACAACCCTCTCAAAATACGTCAGCCTATAATTCAGCAATAATAAGTCACCAATGTTTTCCAGTCAGTAATGGCCAAAATTCCCATATTGAAGAAGGACGATAATGAAACTGGGCAATGAAGATGGAAATATTGGATAATGACAGTGATCACAATCGGAGGAACATTGTTCTTCATGTAAACAACAGAAAAACAGACTGCAGAGATCCTTTGAGGCCACACAAATGATTCTTCCTCCTGTCACTATGAAAGAACAAATTGCTGTCCAACGAGAGACAAAAGCTAGAACTATTCTACTTCAGTCTCTTCCAGAGGATCACATGGCTGACTTGCTCATCTGATGATGCTAAAAGATATTGGTTGGCAGTAAAAGCAAGAGTTGGAGGGAATAAAGAGTCAGAAAATGAGGAAGTCAATGCTTCAAGCAGGAGTTTGCAACTTTAAGATATCGAATAACGAGGGTTTGCACAAGGATATGATAGGTTTCATCAGAAGGAACTCTAGAGTCAACTAATCAAATGCAAGCAAGACCAGGTTAATAATTAAGACCTGCAACATGAAGTTCCTGAGAGCTCTACAACACCTTCTTGTCAGAGTGGCAATCACCTTAAAACAAAGGGTGGGTCTCAGATTTCTTTAAGCTTGATGATTAGTATAACAGAGCTTCGGACACGTTGAATTGAGGATGTGAAGGTGGTTCGAGCTATGATCAAGAGTACCTGGCTGATTCCTTCACACTCAGCTTTCATTAGTGCTGCTAGCACTAATTCCAAGTGGTCAACTACTGATTCCAAAGGTCAACCTTCTTTTGTTAGATATACCACCACTTCTTCCACTGCTAATGCTTCAGGCAATGTTCTTAAAAATGTCCTATACTTTTTTGTTACTGAAAGTGATCCACAACAACAGATAAAATGATGAAGGACTTTGACCGGTAATTGGCAAGTTGTATTTGGAGACAACTAGACATCAAAGATGGCAGATATGGTAATGTCTTGTCAGTTTCGAATCAATAGATTTGAAAAGAATTATCAGGTAAAAAATTCAATTAATATAACAAAGATGCTGCCAGGTTTGATAAAACGAAGGTCAGGTGCTATCAATGTTTAGAGTTGGGACATTTGCAAGAGAATGTACATGGAAGAAGGTGGATTCAAAGACAAGGTATTCTCAGTTCAAGATCAAAGAACTGGATAAATTAGAAGAACCAAAGGCTTTGGTGTCAGTTGATTCAATGCTCAATTGGTCAGACCACGAAAGTGAAAATATGGAAAAAGTGTGCGTCCATGAAGTACTATGGGTATGGATTGCAGGGATATGTGAATGATGGCTGTTGATCCCATCTGTGAAGCTGCAGATGAAGTTAGTACTTCCTAAACCGATGTTGGTGCTTGTTGTGCTTCTATTGCTGCTGGATGTTGGTGTCTGATGATTTCTGTGTTGCTTCTAGAGATGCTACTGATCTGAAACTCAATTTGTGCACTTATGGGTTACCCCTCAAGGTACAATTCTATGTGCCTTTTGGTTGTAATTATATATAACAGAACTAAAAAGGATTTTGAGAATCAAGAAATGTTAATATAAAAGTTGGTTTTATTCCAAGTACAAAGGCATACAAAAGTTCCCATTCAAAACTTAGAACCAACAGAAAGTCCTTGGAACCAAAATAATCAGTGTAGCTTTAGAAAGAGAAAAATTAGAATCTTGACATGCATACCTAGGTCAACACCACCAACATGCGTAAAATATACTGAAAAACTAATGAACGAGGCTAAAATTAATAAAATGGAATAATCAGCCAAACTTGAGGAGTCTAATGCACGTTTTGACAAATGGAAGGAATCTTCCAAAAACCTAGTCAAACTGATCAATAGTTCCATGTCCTCTAGATCAAAATTTGGTTTAGGATATGGAGACACTTTTGGATCAGATGAGGTGTTTGATCTCTCTGCACCTAGTATCTTTGACTCTGTCTTAAGGGGTGCATATACGAGAAACCTCTCTAAGACTGGTTTGGGTCAAACCTGTTGAATGCATGCTGTTTCTCCTCCCTCCTAGAAAACAGGAACTTCATGCCTCCTTCCAACAAGCCTGACATTGATGAATACACATTTACCTATGTTTTCAAAATTCCAATAATTAAGTTGAAACTAACTCTGAATCAAATAGAATTTTGTCTCTTGTGATAACAGTGACAAGTCCTCAGACTCAGAGTCCACTGGCTTTGCATCCTGTGCATCTAATGTCAACTCCTCAAGCACCATGACCAATGCCTCTAGTTCAGATGATTTGAAGAATTTACACAAGACTGATGACCAAGGACCATCCAATGACACTCAAAGTCCTTGTTTTTCGTTTGAGGAGAATGTAAAAACTCCTAGGAATTTATGTACTAGGAATGGGTCAAACAATATTAGTCTGTAAAAAAAACAAGACTATAGTGTTAGAAATGTTTTGTTTGTGGTAGTAAATTTCATTTGATTCGTGATTGTGATTTTTATGAGAATCAGTTGAGATTGAATAATGCACCTGTGTAGAAAAATGGTAGAAAACATTCCCTCTCATATTTCCTAACAAGGCCTATTTTCCTGCTAGTAGTAGGAACAGACCAACATTTGTTCCTGCTGGTAGGCCATTTCCTGCTGGTAGTAGGAACAGACCAACATCTGTTCCTGCTGGTAGGCCATTTTCTGTTAGTTGGCATAATCCTGCTGTTAGTCCTATGACCAGACCGAAAAAAGCTATTATTTTCAACAGTTTAGTAGCCTGCCATATAACCAAATGGATATGGATGGGGGAAGATGGGAAACTGTTGTTAAGACCTCAGCAGGTTGTTCTTGGCAAAGTAACAGGCCATATATGCATTGGGGATCCAAGAACAATGGTGGATCTCAACATCAATAGTTTTCCTAATATAATCCACAAGGCAGCCCAAGCTCCATTCTACTTGGGTCTCCCATGTATAACAATGTTGTACTTTCTTTGTATATGTAGGACAATCCTCATACAAATAAAGATTTAGGTATTGTTGATAGTGGTGTGATCCAGAAATGACAGGTAAAAAGGAAATATTGGCTGACTTATGTAAGATTACAGAGGGACTGTCACGTTTGGAGTGGAGATGGTCAAATCACGAGGAAAAGGCTCCAATTAGGACTGTCCACTTCAATTTGATAAATGTTTATTAGTGAAGAGGTTCAGAACTTAATTAGTTCTCTGTGTCACAAATCTGTGATACCATTATAAAAGTCCTTTTACAGACCAAATAGTTGCCTTGTTCTCTCCAAGGAGTTCAACTACTTTACTCAAAGACAAGGTTGTCTTAGAGTTCCAAGGTAGGACACAAACTCTGCTGCTTCATTTTGAATGACATCCATCGAAAGAGAAATCAAGTGTTTGTTTTGGCAAAAGCATCCTAATATAGCCCAACCAAAAAGCATAGAAGGATGGCGCATGGTGAACTCAGAAAACATGGAAGCAAGCTGGCAAAACATGGATTAATTCAATGCTACCTTCAGCTCTTCCACAAAATGAAAACAACTGTGTTGCCTGTCAACAAAAGGAAATAGCAATACAAGGCCTCTTACAAGGCCATCACAACAGTCAGCACCATTTCTGAGCCTCTTCAGTTACTTTATATGGACCTTTTTGGTCCTACTTCCATCAGAAGCATTGATCACAAGCACTATTCCTTGGTGGTTACAAATGACTTTAGCAGGTTTAGCTGGGTTTCCTTTGTGGGGTCTAAGGATGAATTTTTATATTCCTAAGGACTTCATTACCTTTTGTTGAAAACCAAAACTAACAAAAAGGTTAAGGGCCTATAAGGTTGACAATGGGACAGCGTTTAAAAACTCTAACTTAATTGAACTATGTGGGTCTAAGGGGATTAAAAGGGATTATAGTGTTGCCAGAACCCCACAACAAAATGGGGTTGCTGAAAGAAAGAATTGAACCCTCATAGAGGCAGCAAGAACTCTGCTTGCTGACTCTAAGTTACCTACCATGTTTTGGACAGAAGCAGTTAGTACACTAGCCTGGTATGTTCTAAAACAAGGTTTTAGTAACTAGCCCCATATAAAACACCTTATGAACTATTATCTGGGAAGGTACCAAACATTAGTCTCTTAACCCTTTTGGCTTTTCATGCTTACATACTTAATACTAGTAGATCATTTGGAACATTTGAGGTAAAGCTGATGAAGGGTTTATCTTGTTGGTACTCTGCTCATAGTAAAGCTTATAAGTCTACAATTTATCCAACAAAAAAGATATAAGAAACACTGAATCTGAGGATATATTGGAAGATAAACCTAATGTTCCAGGTCTGGGTTAATGAGTGGACTTTGACCTTGACTATTTGACTGATTCTTTAGGTTATACTCGTTTCAAATCTAATCAACCTGCAGGTACTCAAAATACTAACACTCATGCAGGTACACACGATGACTCAGATTCATAGTGTGAAGAACAAGTAATTATTGTTCCTTCTTTTCCTTCTAACCATTTTCTAGGTCCCAAGTTCATAACTTGCTTCTGCCAACAGTGAGAAGTTGACTTCAGCCCAAGCATAGGAACTTGTTAGGGCTTCAATGACAAGCATATGAAGCCAATTCTGCACACAGGAGTACATGGAAAACCAGCTGCTAACAGTTTCCTGCTGATAGTGGTGTTCTGCTACTAAGCATTCCTCTGTGGTAGGTATTAATCAGGCTGCTGGTGATACTGATGTTCCTTCTACTCCACCTTCTTCTGTGTTTGCACCTGTTCATACTACTACACCACTTCCTCCTGGTCACTCATTGGGCTCAAGTGAAAATTCTACATGATTTTCCTCTCCTTCTGACCTTGCCAATCACATATCCTCATCTTCAGAGATGGAGGGGGGGCATTATCACCATCATCCTAACTACTACTACCGGCATTTTCTCTGAATCTCATAAGATGCGACTTTGGTTGGGGGGTGGGGGGGGGGGATCACCCACAAATTGTAGCACCATACCAAACTGTTGAGCCTGTTCCCACAAAGGGTAGCATACTGGTTTCATCCTAATATCATCAGATTATTGGGGATATTACTTTCACCAGTTCTTGACTAGGGCACATAGAAGAAATCCAAAGTTGTGGAGAGAGTGCTCTTGTCCGGATATGTTCATAATCAACAAAGGAAGCAATCACACAAGACTATCTCCCTTGTCTAGTTTGCCTTGTTTTCTAAGTCCAACTTGAACAAGCATGTTGCGCAAGCACTGTAATCAATCTGATTGGAGTAGAAATCTATGCAAAGGAGATGTAACATTTTTGTTATCAGGATGTGTGGAAGCTTGTGCTTTTGCAGAAGGGAAACTGCTATTGGGAACAAAATGGATCCTTATGATAAAAGAGATGCCAGAAGGTATAGTAGTATATAAGAAAAAGCAAGGTGGTGCTCAGGTCCATAGGCAAGATGATGGCATTGACTATATGAGGTGTTTCCCCTTAGCTCGCATTGAAGCTGATCAATTATTCTTAGCATTTGCCTCATACATGGGTTTTATGGTATATCAAATGGATGTCAAGAGTGCCTTTCTCTATGGGGAAATTGATGAAGAAGTCTATGTTACTCAACCAAAAGGGTTTGAACAGAGATCCTTTCAACCACTAAAACATGTGTTACAGAGTATTTGAAAGCTTTGTATGGTCTTCATCAAGCACCAAGGGCCCTGGAAGCAAGATTGTCTACTTTCTGTTAAAGCAAAATTACAGAAGAGGTACTATAAGCAAAACTCTATTCATTAAGAAGAAATTTCAGGGATATCATCTTAAGTAAAGGTCTATGTGGATGACATTATTTTTGGCTCTACTAACCAGACCTGGTGTGATGAGTTTGAGGTGTTGATGAAAGGTGAATTTGAGATGAGTGTTATGGGTGAGTTGACATTCTTCTTAGGTCTACAAGTCAAGCAACAGCCTGATGGGATTTTTATCAGCCAAGACAAGTATGTCCAGGACATGCTTAGGAAATTTGATATGGAAAGTGTGAGAACCTCAAAACACCCCTATGAAGCGGCTAAGCCTAAATCCAAGGATGAACCTGATGAGCTATTAATGTTCATCATTACAGATCTATGATAGGTTACTTATGTAATTTGACAGCTTCAAGGCCAATATTATGTTGTGCAGAGTGCTTGTTCTTAGACACCGGTCACGACAACACCTTTGCTTCCAATTTTGAAATGCAGAAAAAAATCTTTTAAGTAATCTCAATATGCCAATACCAAACTAGGTCTATGGTACCCAAGAGATTCTCCCTTTGTGTTGGAAGCTTACAATGATAGTGATTATGCTGGTTCCAATGGTGATAGGAAATCCACAACTGGTGGATTTGCCCAATTACTGGACGACGATTGATTTCAAGGGCAGTGCAAAGAAGAGCAAACTGTAAGTGGCAACTTCTTTCCACTGAAGCAGAAATACGTTGCTGCTGCTCACTGGTTATGGTCATTACTTTAGATATCTAAAATCAAATGCTAGATTATGGGTTAAGTTTATGAACACCCAAATCTTATTGATAATCAGTACCATAAATGCATTGTTAAAAATCCCAGTTTTTTTGTACCAAAGAACAAAGACATAAAGATTAGGCATCCACTTTATAAGAGATGCATAATGAGAAAAATCTTATTCAGGTGCTTTTTTAAAAAAAAATTTATCACACAGATGAAAATGTGGCGAGATCTTATTGACCAAAGCATTGATGGACCCAGATTTAATTATTTAGTGGTTACATATGGGATGCTAAATCCATAAATCCTCTGTATAAGGGGAGGATTTAGATATTTTAAGGGGAGGACTAGATTAATTGTATTCTGTTAAATAGGTTAATTTTTTTTAGCTTTATTTTTTTACAGATGTAACAAACTAGCAGTTAATTGTTCTTGTAGTTCAATCTTTTTGTTTTTTCGTGTATATGGTATGGTGTTGTTTTTATGGTCTAATCGTTTGCAGGCAATGCGTTTATGATGTGTGCATAGCAATGAAGTGTGGTGGGAGCTTATATTTTGCTGCGAACCAATTCCTTCCAGTTGATTTGTGTCCATCTCTGGTTTGTTGCTAAGAGTTTCTACTAGTGGGACATACTGGTTTCTACTGGCTGAACAATTTCTACTGGTTGTCTTTCTGGTTTCTGCTGGTAGCGTTGTTCCTGCTGGTCTTGTTAATTTTTCGTTAGGGTTGACTTTTCTTTAATTGCATAACTAAAAGTGAGTTTTATATATATTCAATAGTGTAGCTGAGTTAAAGGGCATTTAATTGAACCAGGGTTATCTATTTAAAGGGCTACTACTGTTTGCCCTCATATTTACAATTTACCTTTGAGATCAAACCCTAAATTTTACAGCCCTCTTTCTTCATTCCTACACACATTCCTGATCGAAATGTGATTCCTACTACCACCAGTAGCAACCTCTTGCTTTCGTAACACCAGCATTAACACACATTCCTATTCAAGCTACCGATGACTCAATGGCTACCCTAAAATATCGTGATGAGCACAACAGGTTTGGATTTTTGGAGAAACCCAAAGGGAGTACTGATTATCATCAGGTTATTGATTTCTTACTTGGTTCCCACATGAGTATCTATTGTCAACTGAACCCACGTCATCTATGATTCCCTTAATAGACCCAATTCTGGTCTACCGCCTCACAACCGATCATCTTATTAGGTCTACCATCTATTGTGGCCACCATGATGGCCTCCCTTACTTAATTACTAAATCCACTAAGTGAGGAGTCAATTGCATTTACAAATGAGGGGGGAATTGGGAAATGCCTATACCCTGAACATTTTATTAATGGCATGAATAATCTAGGTTACCCCACTAGAGGGAAGTTCTGCACCTATTATAAGAACAAGTTACTCACCCTTATGAGTTTCCCGATCTATAACTTCTTAACATTGTCTTAGTACTAAGATCAGGGAGTTGGGGACCATGTTGAAGCCCTTTTGCTTATTGCTTTAATCTGTTTGTGTGAGGGAAAGAAGTACAATTGGTCTCGCTATATCTTTACTGGGATGGTAAATAACATGAATAATTCTAAGAAATTTCTGATGTTTCCTAGGTTTATACAAATGATTCTGGACATAGAACCTAGGCATACCAAACCATACCATGCAATTAGACTGACCAACAAGATGTTTGCAAGAATAATGAGACCTTAATATTTCATGGAGCCCAATGCATTGGTGGCCGCAATGCTTCCTCCTCCTCAAGCTGCCATTGCAGCTGGTACATCAGGGGAGGCAGCACAAACCAACCCTCAGACTGCCCATGAACCTGTTACAGACCCTATGGCACTTCCCACTGCTGTCTTCTCTGAACATGGATTCAACATCACAAGACCAACACCCCCCGGCTACACCAGCTGCTAGACTAAATGGAGCATTTCCAATTCATCCACTCCCGACGCAAGTACTGATACCCACTTCTACTAGTGCTCAAGTGGATCAGCAGGGTCCATCTTCTGACCCTCATGTTGAGTCCTCTTCAAAGGAGAATGATTCCAATCCTGTCCCTAGGTCCGATGCAGCTCCACCTGAAGGTATAACCTCAGGAGGTGCTGAGGACCTTCTTACTCTAACAACTTTGTATTCTTTAGTATCTGAACAGGGGAAGAGAATTGGATGTTTAGAATCTGAGCTTCAAGCTCACAAGCTACTGTTTAAGGATGTGATGGGGAAATTGGTAAAGAGAGTGAAGTTTTTGGAGTCAAAACTCAAATCCAGGGGAAGGAATGTGATTTTAAGTGACTCTGACAACGAGGAAGCTGAGAAACAAGATGTGGATTCTTTGATCAAGCTAGCTAAGGCAGCTGCTTTTGCTGCTGACACGTCTTCTGTTCCTACTGATGCAACTCAAGAGAATGAATTTCCTCCTAGCTCCTCTATTCCTACTGATTTATTTGTTCATGGAAGTGCTGTTCCTACTGGTCATGCTTCTGATTTCTCTGTTGATCCCTCTAACAAGGGTAAATCCCCAATGGTGGAGGAAGATCCTCCAATGAAAGAAAGGTCCTTTAGACAGATAGAGGAGGACAGGTTGGGAGCCGAGGCTGCAAGGAAACTTTATGAAGAGGAACAAGCTGAATTGGCAAGAGAACAAGAGGAAATGAAGAAGAAAAGGCAAGAGGATGTGATCAATTCTGCCAAGTATTACAATGATGATGATTGGTCAGACATCATGGGACAAGTTCATGCTAATAAAGGACTTACCGCTGATCTACTTGGTCCGGATGTAAATGAGGACAACTTTGCAACAAAGATGGCAGCTATTATTGCTGAAAGGAGAAGAAAGTTTGCTGCTCAAAGGTTCCAAGATAAGATAAATAAGCCAATGACTTATGCCCAACAGAGAGATTATATGAGAACCTTTGTCAAAAACCAAAGCTCCACCATCTACACAACAGGCTGGACATTCAAACATGTGAGGTCCTTTTCTGATGATCAACTCAAAGATGAGTTTGACAAGATCAGACATGCTCTTGATAATCTGCAAGCACAGAACCTAAAGAGGTCACTTAAAAGACCAGGTGCTGATGTGGAACAACCTGGGTCTAAGAAGTCAAAATCCTCTGCAGCTCCACAGACTCCAGTTCCTGCTGCTTCTCATCAATCATCTGCTGGTGTTACACCTGATGTACACCAATCACCTTTTGTTGATACTCCACCTGCTACTCCTCCACACTCACCCAAGGCTTCATCACATCCTGATGTTACACATGATACATCTGTTGATCCCCCTGTTGCTCCTACATCATCTTTTGCTACACCTGTTTCTAGGTCATCTGGACCTAGGACAAGAAGTCAATCATCTGATGCTGGTATCAAGACATATAGCACCAGGAGGAAGTCTCTAGCAACAAGGAAGATGCCATCTTCTGAAGTGGATTTGAATGCTCCTGATACATCCTTCATTAAAGTGCTATCTGATGATGACTCTGATGATTCTGCTGATGATTCCGACCCTCTTTTCTGGCATATATTTGCTGCATGGGAAGTTATTCCTACTGGCTTGGGTGATGTAAATGCTTTATACTTCACTGACAAAACTTCCAAATACTTTACTCATCTTAGAGAGATTCTGCACTTGATTGATAGACAGGATTTGTCTAAGTTATATGGAATGGTTGTTAAGCATTATGAAGTCCACCCTCTAGCTGGTAACGGAATGATTTTGTGGGGAGATCTTCATGTTTTGTTTGAATCTACTACTGGTGGTTCAAGTGTTGAAGTTTGGAATGATCAACAGGAGTGGGTTATCCACAGCTGGAAATTGTTTCCATTTTCTGGTGTTCATGTGCTAGAAACATTTACTGGCAAGATCTTGTACATGTTTGCAGATACGCCATATCCTCTCTCTGCTTCACTCATGAAGAAGATGCTGCAGCATAAGTTGGAAGTGGAGATAGATGGTATAGGGAATGACATGACATATGCTGTGCAACTGATTCAATTCATCAAGAATCAGCTGGCTTCTTGTGTTCCCTCTGCTTAAGTCTGGTACAATGTTACTGTCTTGTATATACTATGTTTCTTTTGGTATGTATAGTTTTGATTGTTGCAGGTGCTTTTGGATGGTTTTTGAGGTTTTTGGATGGCATCACAATGTTTCATATATGTTCTGATATGCAACTGAGCTTAAATCCTTTTTGGCTCAAAATTTGTTTTCATGTGATACAATATTTTGGTGCAAAATGGTTTTCTGGCACCTTGTTTTCAAAGTTTCTCTTTTGAGGTGCAACATCATTATGGGTATCAATTCCCAGGCCTTCTGGCTAGAAATAATTGAACCATGGCTCTCAATTGCCAGGCCTTAGGGCTAGAATTAATTGAGTTTTGGTTTCAATTCCCAGGTCTTGTACCAGAATGAATTGATATAGTTGTAATGGTTTACTTAAAACCATAGGGTTTCTCAACTGACCTATGTTTCATGTACCAATTAGTTGAGATGGTTTGCAATCCACCATGGGAGTAACCCTTTCTGGGTCCCAAGGATTGTCTAGTCCTGAGCAAACGGCTACAGGTAAAGACACCTCAAATCCGTTTATGGCTGTAATGACTTGCCAAAAGTCATATAGTACTCAACCCACTATGATTCATGTTTGGAGTGGTTGAAAATGGTTCCAATCTTCCATGGCATTCCTTTTTCTAGGACCCAATAGATTGGCTAGCCCAAGAGTTAATGGCTACTTGGTAAAGGCTTCATCAAATCCATTTACTTTCTATGATTCACCTCTCCCCGGAGTTAACACACCATGGGATGTGATGAGAATCGTATGTAACCCTGAATTGATGGATGTTGCTGAGGTGGTCCAAAGTTGGTTGCTGCTTAAAGATTGAAGTGTTAAAGATGTTTAAAGGTCAATCAATTTGGCTGCTGCTATTTTTGTTGTTGTTTCAATCCTCAAAGCTAAAAAGACTAAAGATCTATCTAGAAAACTGGAAGTTAACTATGTCAAATTCCAGTTTAGGGGAGGATTGTTAGGTATATTTGTATTTATTAGTTCCTACTGGTAGGTATGTAGTTCCTACTGGTAGAGTAATTGCTACTGTTAGTATTAAAGTTCCTACTGGCAGGTATATAGTTCCTGCTGGTTATATTGTTCCTACTGGTAGAACAAATTAATCCTGGTAGAGTAACGTAGTGACTCTGGGATAAGTTCTAGTATGGATAGACATGAGAAGTAATAGATAGACTCATGTAAACGTAATTCTAGGAGAATTAGTTTAGGGTTTCATATCTATAAATGAAACCACACGGTTTAGGCTTGATAGATGATTGAACAATCAAGAAACAATTTTATGATTAATAGAAAAGATCCATAGAGGATCAAAGTATTGTTTTTAGTAATTCTTCTTTAGCACTATTGTTTATTTTCCGCGTGAACAATAGATTGTTTTGTTAGAGTCTCTCACAGAGTTACTTTTGATTACATTAGTGCTCTATATCCTTCACAGGCTTAAAAGATCTATCTAGGGCTGAGACCTACAAGTGGTATCAGAGCCTGGAGAGAGTCTCTGTTGAAGAATAATTACTGTTCTTGCTTCTAAACCTTTACAATGACTTCACCGTATCCCACACCACCGTTTACTGTACCATCACCATCCGAATCTTCATTCTCCATCCCAACAACATTAAAATATGTTATAAGACGAATGTGACTTTAAGACTCTAAGGTGCAACTCTTCCTTCAATGCAACAATTTTCGAATCTCGGAGGCACATGTGTATGGGGAGTATTTAAAAATAACAATGTCATAAAATGGTTTAAGGTTCGATCTTTATACCCCATCAACCTATTAATTTCCGGACGATTCTGAAGTCCATAAGGTGAGTTAGGTTAGGTATAATTCCTACGATCCAACCAGACCCGAAGGATCTCAACCCAAGGACACTCCATAGTTAAAATAGCAGTCCCTTATGTAAGATTCGGAGCTGAATGTGAATAAGGAAAAATGCCGAAAAGATTGAGCTAAACACCTTGAACAATCACAACAAGGTGTTAGTAATGACGACTTGGTAAGCATTGCAGGGTTTAAGAATTAAAAAGAAATGTATGGATCAAAGGGTGAAAAGAAAGAAGGCCCTTTCTATACCTTAGGCAGAACCAGGTCAAATACATAATCTATCAAAATCACAAAGATGATTGTTATATTGAAGAAAGCCGTCATGGACCCAGTGATGCAATGCACAACCCTTCCCAGCCATTCGAGTTTCTCCTTAAAAAAACTTGTCTCACATTGTCACGAGAAACACACATTATCGTATTGACATCTCACCCGAGATGTTGATATTGAAATTAGGTGGCAGTCTACACCAGCCTCCGATTACCAAAACCAAGAGAGTGCACAAATCGAGTCTAGAGCCCAAGAAGATATCAAATTATAAATCACATTAGGACGAAACAGATGTTAAAATAACACTTGTTGAACACCAACAAAGTTCACAAGTTGGTTAACAAAAGAGTCCTACGCATTGATCCTTAGATCTTGCCAGAACATCTGAGGAAACTTAATTATTCACAGTGAAGATGGAAATCCGTGCCTTTGAGCCAACACAAACAAAGCTCTTGGTAGGTGGACTTTGCCAAGAATGCAATATGAATCAAGCTTGTGATAACTGGACTCATTTTGTCTAGTAAATGAATTGGGACTGTACTTAATCAAAAGATAAGTAACTATCTGATGATCACTTTAACTGGTTGTCCTGCTTTGATGACGTTCCATACTGGTAACTAGCCAGCATGGTATATCTAATACATCTGTGTTAGACGATCCTACACTTTGAGCCGGGAACCCTATCAAGGAGATTCTTTGAATCTACCTGATCACAGGTATAGTATTTATACTATAAAATGGGAAATCGGAGGTTAATGCAACCGAACTCAAGATGAATAACAAAGCCAAATTCATCTTTTATTGCTAACTGTTTTATTTCAAGATAAGACGACGGTGTTGCAGCCTCGTTCTAGCGAAGTCGGATTCATAAACCACTTGCTCTATACTCCAAGCTTTTTCAAAGTCAATCATCTCAACGTCAAGATAGTTGATTTCTAATCTTCCCCACCATCAAAGATCCTCAAAGTCAGAATAAGAATCATCAATTGGGGAGGTTGTTAGACGTATAATCACATATGTCAAACAAGAAAATAACAAGTATGAGCATGTGGTCCAAGAGCACTAAGTTGATCAAGGAAGTCAAATCAAGATGATTTAATAAGTCAAGGAAAGATGCAAGAAACGATCTAAGAAATCAAAGCAAAAGCTAAAGGCTCAAAATCAAGATCAACAAAGCATGAATGAACAAAGCCGGTACAAACAAGACAAGACCAAAATAAGGCAAAAGCGATAATACGACAAAAGGTCATGTCTTCCCCAAGTCCCCCCAATGGGAGAACAATATAAATCAAATCAAACTCCTACAAAAATGTCATCAGCGGTATGGAGCAGTTTGAAGAAAGAGACCTCAACATTGGGGGAGATTGTTAGCCTTAATTTTAATTAAATCCAAACAAGAATGTACCGGTCATAAGAAAGTCAAACTAGGTCTTGTATTGTAATAGGCTATTCGTGTTCAATGGTCTTAGATTGTACTAAAAAATTGTTCGTGTTTCGGCTCAAAGCCCAATTAAACCAAGCCCGGCCATTTAGAAACCCAAAGTGTCAAGCTAGCAAGGCATGGTATAAATATCACTTCACTATAACTTGGTGAAGGGTGTTGGTTACATTTCTAATCTTTTGTAACTCCACCACTTTTCTCTAATACTAATATTCCTCTCATTGTTTCTCTCCTCTACTTTCTCTCTCTAAGTTTTCTTATTATTTTCTAGCATATTGGTAAAGATTATTGTTGTGTAATGGATTAAACTAGTGGGATAACAATTTTGAAACTAAAAAATTTCCTAAAAAGGAAAGGTTTCTATAAATAGTAACTTTTTGCAAGTGTCGAGATTTATCAAAGATGTTATAAATCTCTCAAAGTATTTTATTACTAAAAAACTGCCAAACACTCCGATGCGTTAAATGATAAACATTGATGCTTACTTGTTTACTTTACCGAATGCTAATCCATACCATATTTACTACGTAGGTCACAGGCTAGACCCTCCCATACCATCATCGTTGTTGTGGTTATCGCTTATCTTTGTTAAGGTGAGTTCATAGCCCCACATTTTTACTGATTTACAAATGCTTTATACTTTGGGGTGAGAAACATTGTTTGTGCTCTTAAATTGGACACAAGTTCTTTTACGCGAGTTTTAGAATGTTTATGTATTGCTAAGTTAGCTTACAAACCTACTACTGCCCGAATTATCATGAACTGTTAATTTCTCGACCGAAGGACCGGTTGAGGAAGCGCGAGTGAGTAAATAGATCTATTGGGACGAATTATCCCTATCCGCTTGTTCCACTTAATGACGAAGAACAAACGGGATATATGGGTCATAGTGCGATTGTGTATTATAGTGTCTATAGTTGGACACCGGTTAAGGGCAGGAATACTATGCGACAGGATGTAACATGCCCTGTTGATTATTAGCTTCAGTGTCATTAGCTTAGCGCAACAGTACATACTTTTTATGTGATTGTATCATTTTATAGTAGTCGCTACGTTTTTGAAATCTTTGGTCCACTCTTAATTAACTTAAACCCTAAGAATTCACTCACCAATATTATGTTGACGTTTTTAAAGCAAGTTTTCTCATGTGCTTAGCTTGATTGATATCTGATGCTCATCTGAGTCTATGTGCTATGTGACTTCGCCAATTTCAAGACTTATCTATTATTTACTCGTTGTCATTAACAAAACTTTGTTATGCTTCCGCTACGTATAACTTAAATATTATGGGTTGTAAGACTTAAATTTATTTTCTTTTATGCAACGAGTAAACTTTTTCAAACGTCCATGATTAGTGGTCGTTCTTTATTGCTTTGTGATCGGATTGTTATGACGTCACGCCCTCGGACACGTATTCCGTCCAGGCCCCGTCTGGGGGTGTGACAGATTGGTAATCAGAGCCAAGGTTATAGAGAACCAGGTAGTTATACTAGGTCTGGTCTATAACCAGTATGTGATCCTATGTGCCTCTATCTGTGCTTACGTGTTGTCTATCCTTGCTGCATACATATATATGAGATTTCTATATATACTTGAGAGTATTACATATTGCCATATTTACCTTGCCATTCATTTTAGCATTTCTTTATGCCTTGCATGGTTTCATATAAAGGAGATTTATATAAACTTTTGCTTGTGCAGATCATGGCAGCTTCAGCTATCACTATTTCTTCTGATTCTTCGGATGAGAGTGTGGGATCACCGCCCTCTCGGGTTATTCTTTTTGGTGATATTCCTACTGTTATTCCTTCTACTTCTGTGGTTGCTCCAGAGACTTCTACTATTGCTCCTGTTATTTCATCTGCCGCTCCTATGGTTGAGACGACTCTTGTCGCTTCACCCAAATAGATGTGTGGTCATGGTTCCTATACGGGTTCCAATTTCTGACTCATAAGACCAGATGACTTGGTTCCCTATTCGGATTCCGATTCTAATTCACCTGATGAGATAGATTCTCTAGAGTACATTACCCCGTTACCAGCTACTTCACCATTCTTATACACCGATTCTTTTGAGGCTTCTGATTCCTATGATGGACCACTATCGCAGGACCCTTATGTTGCTACCGTTGCTCATTGGAGGAGCAGGGTAACAACACATTCACCATCACCATCTGATTTCCCTATTGCTCCTGTTACTACCCCGCCCAGGACTCGTCGACGGGTAGCTATTCTGATCCGACCCGGGGAGGCTATTCCTTTAGGTCGACCTTACCGTACTCGTCCTAACAGGCCATGGAGGGTTATGACTGCGAGGAAGAGGGTTGGACATTTACCAGCTCACAGATTAGCATGGAGGCATGTATCATCTCAATCTTCAGACCACCGCCCATCTTCTTCTAGTTCATCTTCGGATTCTTCGCCAGTTCATTCTATAGGTTTGGATGCACCGGATCAGGCTTATTCTGGATCTTTGACTAGAGATGTATCACCTAGATTGGGTTACCCTCCGAGGAGAGCACCACGACATAGTGAGGCATTTCGTCATTGGTGTGCTGCTCCATTATCTACTTTGTATCCACCGACTACATCAGAGTCATCATCAGGAGATTCATCAGAGAGACCACTGCATTCATCTTCACATTCTGCTGGACCATCTCGCAAGAGATGTAGATCCCCGGTTGATTTTGTACCATCATCTACACCAGTTATGGGATCATTAGCTCCTACCCATGCTGATCTCTTACCACCTTGTAAGAGGTTTAGAGATTCATATTCGTCTGAGGCTAGCATAGAGGAGGATACCAAGGTTGATCCTATAGAGACTAAGGTTGATATAGAGTTAGGTATTGGTGATGGGGATGATGTTAGAGATCATGTTGAGATTGACCCTAGGGATGTCAGGGATGACACCGAGGAGTATGAGGCTGACACCAGTGCTGGAGACACGGTTGAGGTAGGTATCGACCCGATGTCGGCACCGATAGTTGAGGAGGAGATTGTAGAGCCAGCTAGAGAGGATTCTTCTGATTCGTCTGGCACTAGGGATGGCATTGTTAGGTCATTCGAGGATATGCCGATTGACTTGGATGATGCTGTGCGTAACTTTTACCATCACATGTCTGAGGTTCGCATTGATAGGATTGTCGGGATTGAGACTGTTCAGAGACGGTTGGAGGCCAATCAACTGATAGCTAAGGGATAGAGAGAGCTGGGATGATCAAGAGGATTGAGAGCTTAAGGTTGGAGAACCTCAAGGTTCGTGCTATGTTGGATATCGAGAGGGATCGTGTGAACAGTCTTCGACTTCATATGTCTCTTTCACAGGAGGAGTTTCGTCAGGTTCGTAGGGATCGTGATGATACTCGGGGGAGACTTAGGAGGTTGGAGTCATATGTTGAGAGACGTTTGGGTTTTCGCCCTTAGACTAGTAGTACCATGATCATGTAGGACACTAGACTGATGGTTAGGTCTAGATGTTAGCAGTAGAAATAATTGTGGATCATGTACCTATTTTGGATTTTGTTGTAACCGAATTATGCTTTTATTCATGAAACGAAAAGCTTGTTTTGATTCTCTCGCCTATTTATCTATATTGCTATTTATTCGTTCTATCAATCGTGTTGTAATTATATTTTATTTCATAGCATATATTAAATTATCATTATCTAATAATCGTGTATTCATTTCAAAATCTCACCATGGGTTGTGTCTTGTGATGTAGAACAATGACTAACACTAGTTTCGGGATGACCTCTACCGCAATTGAAGAAATGATCAACCAACGTGTGGACGCAGCTCTAGAGGCTCGTCGGGTTAACCGAGATCTTAGACTCTGGAATGGGAATAACAATGGAGGAGGAGATGGTAATGGAAATGGTACTGGAAATGGAAACAATGGAGGCAACAACGGTGACGGTAATGAGAACCGAAATGTGAATGGAAGAGGTGATAGGCCTGGTGCTCGTGAATATACTTACCAAGATTTCATGAAATGTCAACCACTGAGTTTTAAAGGAATAGAAGGAGTGGTCGGGTTGATAAGATGGAGTGAAAAGATAGAAACTGTGTTTCACATCAGCAACTGTCCAGAAAGATATCAGGTGAAGTATGCTACCTGCACTTTCCTCGACAGTGCATTAACCTGGTGGAATTCTCATGGAGAGAGCTGTTGAAGATGATGACTGAAGTGTACTGCCCAAGAAATGAGATCCAAAAGATGGAAACCGAGTTGTGGAATTTGTCGGTGAAGAACAATGACATGGCTACTTACACTTAAAGGTTCCAAGAACTTACCATGATGTGTACCAAAATGGTCCCCGAGGAGGAAGATCGGTGGAAAAATTCATTGGAGGTCTTCCTGATAATATCCAAGGAAATGTGATTGCTGCAGAACCCACGAGACTATAAGATGTTGTTCGAATTGCCAACCACTTGATGGATAAAAAGTTGAAGGACTATGCTGTAAGAAACACAAAGAACAAGAGGATATTGGACAACAACTATAGAGGCAACCGTGGGCAACAACCACCCCACAAACAACAGAATACTGAAGGTCAGAATGTTGCTAGAGCCTATACGGCTGGTAACAATGAGAAGAATGGTTATAAAGGAACACTTCCTTTCTGTAATAGGTGTAAGCTACACCACGAAGGACAATGTACTGCTAAGTGTCATAACTGTAAGAGGATTGGACATCTGGCCAGGGATTGCAGGATTCTGTTATGACGGTACCTGCTCAAGAACTCCACGGGTCCGAATCAGGGAGTTATTTAGATGTTTTGAGTGTGGTGTACAAGGTCATTACGGAAGGGACCTGTCCCAAAGTCAAGAACCCGAAAACCGTGGGAACAAAGCAAGAAGTTCCTGTGAGGGGCAAAGCATATGTCCTAGGAGGAGGTGACGCAAACCCGGGTTCCAACACGGTTACGGGTACGTTCTTCTCAACGTATCATCATGCTTATATGTCCGATAGAAGTTTCTTATCAAATACTTTTAGTGCATTGCATAGATATCTTCCCTATGCCTTAGAGT
Organism: Tanacetum coccineum; assembly: GCA_026074375.1. Classification (NCBI taxonomy): domain Eukaryota; kingdom Viridiplantae; phylum Streptophyta; class Magnoliopsida; order Asterales; family Asteraceae; genus Tanacetum; species Tanacetum coccineum. Next base: position 23,603 of record BQNB010014195.1, on the reverse strand, counting down.
TAGTTACGCTGTCGAGCTAGTGGACCGGAAAAACTTCAGGAAACCAAACTGTTGCTTAGAGGCTGTATTTTGGATTGTTAGAATAAATCCATTTAAATATCGACCTGATGCCCTTAGATTTGGGCAGTTTTGACGTCTATCATCGGCATGAATTGGTAGCAAAGAATCATGCCATTGATCTGTCTTGTGACGAGAAGATACGTGCGTTTTCCTTACGGAAACGAAATTCTGATCGTTCAAGGAGACAAAAGTGACAAGGAGAAGAAATCAACGTTGAGCATTATATCATGTGAAAAGGCCCAGAAGTATGGAGAAAGGTTGTCAACTATTTCTGGCGCAGGTTACGGTGAAAGAAAACAAAGACAAGTCGAAGGAGAAGCGACTCGAAGATGTGCCGACTGTACGGGACTTTCCAAAAGTCTTTCCAGAAGACTTACCTGGATTACCACCGATATGACAAGTTGAATTCCAAATCGACTTAGTCCCAAGTGCTGCACATGTAGCTCGAGCCCCGTATAGATTAGCACCATCGGAAATGGAAGAATTGTCTGCTCAACTTACAAAGAACTTATCTGACATAAGGATTTATAAGGGGGGGGGGGGGGGGGGAACAAGTGTTGATGCCCATGATGGAATCCATTTCATCATTAATTGCTTCTTTTCAGAAAGAAACATCTTGGGACTTCATTGCTTTATCAAATGTATTGGGGTCATCCTCAACATTAAAGCAATGGGAGTGTTGGTCAGAGCCTCATCCCTTGTTCTTCAATTAAAAATATTGCAAAATTCAGGTCCAAAAATCCTTTGGGCAAAGTCGATTCCTTTGCTTTTTTAAGTCAGATTCAGGTTGTTGAACAACCTCATCAGTGACCACTTCAGGGACCACTGAACCACCAATGTCTCCATTCCTTTAGGAATACTAAGACTTGGTCTAGGGACCGAAGAGAATCTATTCTCATCAAAGATAGCATCCTTTGATTCAATTATTAAGTTAATTGAAACTGATTCATTAGGTTCAATAACATAGAACCTAAAAGCCTTGGAATGCTCAGCATATCCAACAAAGATGCATTCAATGCCTCTTTCACCCAAAGTTTTCAGCTTTGGATCAGGGAGTCTTACAACTGCCCTACAACCCCAAACCCTGAGGTAGTTCAGGTTTGGTTTTCTTTTAGTCCAGAGTTCATAAGGGGTAATCTTGTTCCTTTTATTGGGAACCATATTTAATAAATAGCAAGCTGTTAACATAGCTTCACCCCAGAACCCTTGACTCAGTCCTGAGTAGGACAACATGGAATTAACCATTTCTTTTAGTACTCTATTTTTCCTTTCAGATATACCATTTTGTTGTGGAGTATAGGTTATAATCGTTTCATAGATAATACCAACAGACTGAAAATACAGAGTATTCATGTACTCACCTCCCCTATCAGTCCTAAATCTTTTGATTTATGGACCCTTGTTGTTAATTAAAACCTTCAGTTTTGAATAACTTTGAATTTATCTAATGCTTCATCCTGTTGAATGTAATAAATAAAATAGCAATATCTAGAAGCATCATCCAATAAATGTCATAAAGTATTTTTTATTCCTCATTGAAGGAGTAGCATGCAGATCACATAAATTACTGTGGATCAGCTCCAAAACTTTAGTTTTAAGTTTTACATTTTTCAATGTCCATGTCAAAACAAGGATTAACCCATCCTTAGACATATCTTGCATATATTTTAAAGTGGAAATTGCCCAATCTACATCCATGAGATTGAATCATTCAGTTAAAGGTTGACATAAAGGCTGTTTTACCATATTTATTAACATATTAAGCTGAAATTTGATTACACAATAGCCAAAACCAATAAACACACCATGTTTAGACAAAATAAATTTATCAGATTTCAGTTACCAGGTTTCCCACACCTCCAACAAGTCACTTTAGAATTTTTTTTTAGGATCAGCCCTTGTGTTATCATGATGTTTATGTTTACCCTTGTTGTCATTGTATCTGGAGGAATTGTTATGCTCCACCATATTGACAACTCAAGGACCAGCAACATTGTTGCCTTTTGGCTTGTCACTATCTTGCATCTTGAGGGACTCCTCAATACGCAGATGACTGCCCAACTCAACAAGAGTTAATTCCTCCTTCAAATATTTCAAGGTGTGCTTGAAATCTTTCCATGAAGGGGGAAGTTTATCAATGATACATGAAACCTGAATGGATTCATCAATGTTCATCTTATGTTGTGTAAACCTTCCAAGTATACCAAGAAGTTCATTGTATTATTCCATACCTGGTCTTATATCAGTTATTTTGAAATTTGTGAAATTACTAACAAGAAACTTCTTAATTGATACATCCTTAGCCATATATTAGGTCTCCAAAGAATCCCATAGTTCTTTTCTAGATTCAACAATTTGCTAAATATCAAATAAAGGATCAGACATACCTTTGAGGATTAAACCTCTGCATACATAGTCATCATTATCCCACTTATTCCTCTTCCTGACTTGTTCCATGGTTGGATCATCACTACCATCTTCTGGAATAGGAGTAATCAACACATACACCACATTCATGCTGGAAAGCAAGAAGTGCATCTTCTTCTGCCATCTTATAAAGTCCATCCCTTCAAACTTCTCAAGCTTGGCAAAGTTTGAAGTTATGTGTTTCATTGCAGCAGCAACCATTGATTATCACAAAATAATCTTCTTTGATTGTTGGTTGTAGTAGATCCAAGATCAAGGTGAAGACAATCAATATCCTAGCTAATTACCAAGATGGTTACCGGATATCACTTAAAGTCGTGTAATCACTTTCCAAAGAATATTATTCAACTTTATGCATGGGTTACACGAATACCTCCTTGGGATAAAACCAAGTGTTTGTTCTTGTTCTAGGCACAAATCAAGAACCTTGTGTTTCTATGTGTTTTTGTTTTTTGTATAATTTTCCATGCAATTATGATCCGTATTTATAGGGGATTTACTCAAAACCTATTTATGGAATTTATTAAAGATTAGTGGCCAATTAATCTCTTCTATAATTATCCTCCATAATTTAGGAATTAGTGATTTCATGACCAAACCAAATTAAATATGGTCAATTAATGTAGTCAAATCAATTATCCTCCATAATTTAGGAATAATGATTTCATGACCAAATTAAATATGGTCAAATAATGCATTCAAATCTGCCATTTAAATAGGTAAATAACCACCCATTTAATCAAACCACTAAAAGAGTCAGGAAAAATCTGTGACTTGATGGGTGTACACTCCGTACCTCCAAACCCATTTCCAAGTATGATCCAATTCCTACAATTGCACTAAATTTCCAACAATCCTCCCTAATTTAGTACAATTCCTTTGCATGAAAAATGGAACATTAAACAAAACAATTGCATAAATGAAAATGTCATGAGGATTGAATTTCCCTCTTAGTAAATTACACGTTCAAATATTTAGAATCAGGGTGTTCTAAGAATTGAACCCTTCAACCCATTTGAATACATGAAGATAAAATACACACAAGTTTTCATACACATAAGAAACTCCTGACACTATACAAGCCACGTGTCTATATTCTATTCATAAATTTTGTAAGAGCCAAAGTCCATGCTCCCTGAAGCGGCAAAACCTCAACATTTACAAAGGTGGTTCCTCTTTATTAATGCTCTTGCTCAGCACGTTTTCAAGAAATTAACCATTAAGAAGTTAACAAATTCATCCTCTTTTCCAGTAGGTTCCAAGCACATCCTTGGGATGATATGTAAATACATGTGCTTTAGTCTACTAAATGTTCAATGGTATGTGCTTAATTACACATACCTTTTACTTTTAAAAACGAGCTAAAATAACCAAAAACGGACTTAAAATGCCAAATATATGCTTGTTTTGCTAATTGTGTTGTGCAGGAACGGATATCTAAGAAAAGGACGAAAAACGAAGCCAAAACGACAAAACCGGACACGGAATGGAAAAGCGTGAAAAAGACACAGTCAAGTCCAAGCCCAAGTGTAAAAAAAAGTCAACCCAAGTCAACCCCGACAAACCCGAAGCCAAAAAGTCAAGAAAAACAAGTTTAGGGACTAAACTTGTTAAATCCCTAAACTTGTCTTAAAAGAAGAAAAGAAGAAAATAAAGAGAAGGGTTAATCCTGCCAAATTGGAAAAGTTAAACTACAAGGGGCAAAACTGCCAATGGCAAGAACTTATACACCACAAGGACGTGTGGTGCAAAGCCACATATAACTTTCAGGGACTGAAACTGCCAAAGTCCCCAAACTCTTATTAACCAAGGACGAGAATTGCAACATCACATATATCATTGAGGGACCAAAAGTGGCAAATCCCAAAACCCTTTTCCCTGTCACTTTTTATAACATTTTTTCCCGCCCTAGCTCAAAACCCCATTAAAGCTCACGGGTTAACCTTCCCCTTTTTTATCCCGTAACCCCCATTAAACCCTGGATAATCCATCTCTTCCCCCTCCACTAAAACCCCCATCACATGTTTCCTTGCCATGTTGGCAATCCGGGTCAAAATGGGTGCCAAAACCTTATCAAGGGTCGTGATTATTTGGGACATGGAAACCAAGAAAGATTGAAGGCCAGGATTGAGCTTAGTTTTTCCTCAGCAAACAAACACAAGAAGCACACATGTGGTGCTATAAAAGCCAGAAGCCAAGATGAAGTTTTTATCGAAGTTTTTAAGTTTTTAAGTTTTAGTTGTAATTTTAAATTTTCATTGTAATCTTTTTAAAGTTGTAATCCTGTTTCAAAAAGCCTTGTACTCTTTTGAAGATTAATGAAAAAAATTTGTTTAAATTCTTATTTATAAATTCTGTCTTATAAGTAACTATGGTGATAAGCAAAAAGGAAGAAGGCTAAACCTGGAAGAGCCTTGGGTTTTAAGTGTATTCAGAACAACAAAGGACTAGGGGGTTTAGGATTAGTTTTAAGTACCTATGCATTTGGACTTTGGTAAGTTTTAAGTCTCTTCAGTTACTGTAGCATTGCTTATTAGCTTATTTTTAGCTTATTAATGTTCTTTAGTGCTTATGTGTGCTCATTAATGCTTAAAGTATGCCTTTTAGTGCTTTCATTTCACTCTTATGCAATTTGAGTTAAAACTGCCTAACTTAGCTTAATACTGTCATTAGCTTAATCCTCCTTTAAAAGTGCTTATTTGCTTTGCTTTTTACCTTTTTATTGTTCAACATTACTTAAGTAGTAGTAGTCTTTTAAAATTTTTAGTTTACTTTAGCTTTTATAGGTTTAAAAACCATTTTTTACAAATTAAGAGGGTGTTTGGGTTAAGTGTGAAAACGGGTCAAAATGGTTTTGTATGGGTAGGGGTTACATGGGTAGAGTAAGCTTAAGTGTTTGAGCTTATTAGAGTCTGTTTTACCAAAGTTTTTTAGTCAAAACTCTTTTTTTTAAGATTTTACAAGTGAATTTTGAAACTGTAGTTTTTTTTAGAAGATACAAGAGCTTATTTCATAAGCTCTTGTATACCTGAGTTTTAGTGTCAAAAAAGTGTCATTTGTGTGTTAAAACAAGCTGTCAAAAACAACTTTAAGTCATTTGACTTAATGAGTCAAAACTACCCAAGATTTGAGTGTCATTTATAAAAGCAAAAAGGGACTTTTTCAAGAGTAAAAATCAGCAGTTTTAAATTGTTTTTAGAAACTCAAAATTTGTGCACAAGTTCCTTTCTTGGTGTTCTTTAGCTGTTTTAACTTATCTTTTAATTTTGAGCTTATTTGACAGCTTAAAATAAGTTGTCAAATTAAGCCATTGTCTTTAGCTTATTCTCCCCTGGTGCTAGGGGGTGAATTTTAAGCCCTCTTTCTTGGCTTTTAAGAGAACTTAAGCCCAAGCTTTTGGCTTATTTTGAGAGCCAATAAGCTCTTTGTTAAGTCTCCTTAATTTCAGTCCTTAAAAAGCCCTTTTAATAGCTTATTTTTGAGCCAAAAGTGTGACTCTAAGCCATTTCACACCAACAGTACTAACTTCCAAGGTTAGTACTGCTGTGTGCATAAGCCACTTTCTAGCTTATTGAGCTTAACTCAATTGCTTCTTTGTGCTCCTAGTTGCTTTTTAGGATGGAGTGATAAGCTGTGAGTGCTTATTTGCCACTTTCTTTGCTTATTTTGTTAACTGTCCTGGCCCTTTTGCCTTTTAAGCTTAGTTTAAGTTTTCTGTCATTTAAGCCCTTTTTAAGCTTATTTAGTTGTCACATTTTAGTTTTAAGAGCTTATTTAGGATAAGTTAGTTTATTCCCTTAGCTTATTTAGCCCTAGTTTTAGCTTAAGTATCCCAAGTGTCCAAATGACTTAGCATTTTAGCTGTTAAGCTCATTTAAGTTTCTGTCACATTTAGAAGCTCTTTTTAAGCTTATTTATAGCTTTTCAAAAAAAGTTGTAGTTTTGAAAGTTGTTAAGCTCAATAAGCTTAACAACTTTGGTTCACAAAGTTTTTCGAAAAAAAAAGGGAAGACAAGGGGTGGGTGACTCGGGTGAGCAAGACTCGAACCCGGGCCTCTACCCTCGTACACCTCTCTTTTATACTCAACACTTACCGCTGCGCCCTTGGGACTTTTTCATTAAAGTCCCAAGTGGTTTGCTATATAAGGTGTTTTTCCACCTTATAAGCAATAAGCTGTTTCAGCTTATTAGCGGGCTTATTTATAAGCAAATTTTTAGTTTCTTATTTTTCGTAGGTAGTATTTAGTGCCTAGTATTTTAGGTAAATTTTTCAGAATTTTTAAAAGTAGTTTAGTATTTTTTATAATTTAATTTAGTTAAAAGTTTAAAAAATTCATAAAAAATACAAAAATTATCAAAAAAATATTTTTCTTTATTAGAAATTTTTTTTAGTCATATAGTTTGTAGGAAAAATATAAAACTTTTCGTAGGGTCATTTTTGTAACTTTTTGCTTTTTAAAGAAACCCGGTTCCGGTGTACGGATTTCGTCTTGACACGTTTTTGGGTCAAACGACCTCCGTTTTCAGTCTAGTCTTTTTACATTCTCGTTATTAGTCCTAGAGTAGTTTAGAGTGAAAATTTCTTTTGTAGGGTTATTTTAAGATTTGAGGTTTTTGACCCTTTTTGTTCGGGATTCGTGCTCTGCGTTTTTTTTGCTTAAATTTCATTAATTTTAGTTTTTCTTAAACGTTTTTTTTGTTATTGTTTAATTTAACTTTTCACACTCTCAAAATATTTTTTAATTCAAACTCCAGTCTTCGATGTATCGATGATCTAGTTCAGCTCGTTGGGGGATAATCGACCGGGAAACATTCTATACTACTTCTCGGTTTTATTGATTTTGTTTTAGACTATTCTGACTTTATATATTTTATATTTTGTTATATATCGATATATGTTTTAAGTTGTAGTTTGGCATCGATCATTTCATCCTCTCCTACCAAGTCTTCAAACCTCTTTACTCAAATTCTTTTTATTAATGGGTTTCTATCGGTTAAGGATGGATACACTAGAAGAGAAAATAAAATGAAGATAGATGAGTAAATGTTTATATCCAAAATCATTTCAAAATGAAGAGATGAATTTCATGAGAGATACATCTTTTTGGTAGGGGAAAGCTGAATTGCGGCTGTTGTTTTCTTCTCATTCTTCTCATTTACTTTTATTTCTCAGTGGTTTGTTGATTGTCCGCAGGAGTAAAACCTTAACTTTCAAAACTCACTTTGACTTTAAACAATACACTCAATTCATCAAAACATGAACCATATTAATGGCATAATTAAAATATATAAACTACTTACAAGTCAAAATACTAAAGATTGATCATAAAAATCTACCAAACTTCACATGATCGTCACACTACATAGGGATTGTTTCTTAAACTATTCATGGCTTAGCACTGGCGGGATAGTTGGCGTATAGAAATTGTTCATTCATATAATCTTTCATACTTGGGAGTCGTGGTGCCATAGGCTCGTGCCATAGAGAAAAAAAGTAAGAAAAATGGAGTTTGGCACCAGATTTGGTATGGCATCAGAATTCAGTCGGTAAACCTTAACTTTCAAACACACTTTGACCTTCAAACAAACACTCAAATCATCAAAACAAGAACCATATAACTTTCAAAATAAAATAATAACTTCATACAATCAAATACTAAAATTGATCAAAAATCTAAAACATCATTGATCTTCACACTACAACTAATACTTAAACTTCAGTCAACGCATTCTTAAATTTCTCACACTACAAGTAACCTTTCATACTTATAAACATAGTTTTTAGTTTTGAAACCCGGTTCGACCCGACCGGTTAAACCGATTGAACCGGTTCCGGTTGAAAAAAGGGGTCAAATTAAACCGGGTTTCATATTTTTGAAACCCGGTTAGACCCGGCTGAGTTTGGTTTCTTCGTGTTCTTTTTACAAATAAAGCATGTTAATTGTATATATTTGCGACGTAATTTTATTTTACATGTTATATTTGTTAATAAATAGTTTTTATGCTTAATATTTTTTTTTACAAACCTTATATAATGAAGTTATCAACGTTTACAATAAGATGGCGGGCAAACGAGCAACAAGCTGCGCCACAACCCTTTTTTGGATGGCAAAACCAATCCTACTAAAAATAAAGTTTTGTGTCTTAGGGGTCGAAAAATTACTTTGCACAACCCGTTGAACCCTAGTAAAAAACTCTTTTGCTTCCGGTGCTAAGAAACCAAATGTATCAAAAGCAAAAGGGATAAACACGTGTTGATTCTCTAAACAAGCTTTCTCGTGTTTAACAACTTTGCTCGATTTCGCTTTTAACGCAGCTTGTCCTGTAACAAACTCATTGTCCCAAAGCCCAACAAGAGGGGACACTTCATATAAATATGGAATATTTCATGATTTATATATATATATATTTTCTAATCATTGCAAATATTTATTATTTTTTGTTGTGGAAGACAGAGTTAACCCGGTGGTCAAACCGCTAACCCGATGACCCGATTACTCGACCGACTCAATTAGAGACCCGGTTTTCAAAATATTGCTTATGAAAACCCAACCTACCCACAAAATACACGTACACCTTGACAAAATGGTGAGTGAAAACTACAAAACGAGACGAGGAAAAGACAAAAAGGGAAAGGAGAAGAACACAAGGATAGGGTTTTGAAAATGGCAAAAATATGCATGGAGTATCTTTTATTTTCGGAATCCAATGAAACTGAAAAGCTGGTTTTGTGTGGATCAATTTGTGTCGGGTTGGATTTGGATAGTAAAATGGGACCACATAACAAAATTGTCTATGGTATATTATCAACTAACAGACAAAAAATAACTATCATTAGAGCCACAAGAACGGTTTTTGCAATTTGTGGAAGATCATGGTAGGTTTATGCAATCTTGGCAAACCAAAAGGACGGTTTCTGCAATTTACTCTTTTGTGTATCTAAGGAATTTGTTGGTTTAGGAATAGGGGTGTAAACGAACCGAATAAACACGGACGAAGCTTTGTTTATGTTCGTTCGTTTAATTTTAGCCGGACAAATAAACGAACACGGTCGCTTAAACGAACAAATTTTCTTGTTCATGTTCGTTTATTAAGAAATAAGGTTGTTCATGTTCGTTCATTAAGACACTAAACGAACATAAACGAACGAAAATAAACGATCGAACGTAAATAAACATAAAATTTACAAAAATATACACAATATTGTGTTTTACAAGTGTTGTTTTGTTTAAGTAAAACAATTTTAAAACTATATAATAAAAAGATACGATAGAAGAACATAAACATATATATGATCATAATTGAACGGATAATCGGACGTTTACGAACATAAATGAACGAACAAGACTTTTGTTCATGTTCGTTAATTTAACTAAACGAACGTAAAATGTTGTTCATGTTCGTTCATTTATTAAATAAACGAACATAAACGAACTTTTTACCAAACGGTTCACGAAATGTTCACTGAACGTTCAGTTCGTATACAACCCTATTTAGGAAGATAACATTTGTAGAACTTTATAGACTACTTTAATGAGTATTGTTGCAAATACTACACGAAAAAGGGTCTTTAGTGACGAAGATAGAGTGACTACTTCTACTTTGGTCACTATTTAGCCAATTAAGTGACACTATAATTTAGTCATCGACTTTTGGTCATTTGCAAATCATTATTGAATTACATGTTGGATGCTTTTGTTGGTTTACAATAGTGACAAGATTATTTGTTGTTGATTTGATAAAATAAAGTAAGTGACCAAAATGTTGGTCACCGAATTAGAGGATACTCTATAAAACATAATTTAATATTGTGTTGATAAGCATTAAAGAAAAAAAATATGACGAAAGTTAAATATAACTAGTTTAAAACTCGTGTAATACACGGGTTGTCTAAATATATATTTTACTTCAACCTTTCTTTCTATGAGTGATGAATATGAAAATAGTATAGTGTTTGTAGTATATGTATGTATCAGTGTTGTAAAAAACGCATACAAGACCGATTAATCCACGCCTAGGCGCTACAGAGCCCCCAACCTTGCCGATTTGTATAAAGCGGCCGAACAAATCGATCAATCGTGGTCAACGACGATCAATGGTGATCAAACTTGCCAAAAACCTGTAAATCTTTACAGATATACCCAAAACTCACCATAAACTAGTTTTAATATCTTATAGTAGCTGTTTATATCTATTACAAGTTTGTTTAAAAAATCGTGCCGGAAATACCCAAAACTCGCCGGAATTACCCAAAACTTGCCCAAAATGCCAATCCAATTAATCACCGATTAATCCCGCTTAGATTGATTACAAGCTACATCCCGCCTGACTACCAATTCGCGATTTTTGCAACCTTGGTATGTAGTATTGATGCGGGTTTTGGAAAGCAAGTTTTACACCCCCACTAAGCAGTGAACCTAATCGAAGTAGTATAGTATAGGAAAATCTGGAAGATTGATCGAACACACGAAGAATAGCGAAGCAGGCTTGAATCTAAGGGAAATGAAGATTTTTTTAACCACATCTGTTGTACTAAATCGCTCTTTGGAGTAATAAATTTATCCGGAAAACCTTTTACTTAAAAAAAGTAAAGATTCTTTTTGGTATTTTTGATGGTTTACTGAAAAGAAAAGTTGATAAATTAGGATTGGCTTCGAGGATTTTAACTAAATTAAAGTAAATACTTGAAAAAATATTTTTATAATCAAAGAAAGAGATACTACATTAAGAAATTCAAGAGAAGCAAAATGTTCTCACCTAAATTTCATGCCCTCTAGATATATGTATTTTATTATTTAGCACAATGTAAGGATTAGTTTTATGATGTTTTTTGTTAGTGGTTAAGCATTCATATCCCCTCACCTTTTAAACCAATAAACAATGTCTATAAGCTTGCTTAATCGGACACAATCACAAACTTTACATTAAGAAAATTAATTAATTAGTAAAATTCATCCTGTGTGACCTTACGATGCCAAGAATCACTAGCTAGTCTACATATTGCTCTTTAGATTAACTACACATGCATAATCATCAAGTTAACTAGTTATTGCATCCTAGCTTAGAGTGACAAGTCAATCACTAATTATCTAGTGGTCTAGTTAATTAGAGATGGATTATCTTTCAACAATTAAAGTGTCCCTATCATGTATAAAGCAATTTACAATGAAATTAATAAAAACCTAACAATTATACTAGTGGATCTACGATTAAACAAACTTATTATTGATCATACCATCCTTCCCCATTGAAAACATACTCATATATCCATGGTTTGTTATATCTAAGCAAACATAATAGAGTTTTATCCTAACATAAAAAGATCAAATCATAAGACATAAGAATCATTCAATTAAAGTTCATCATGTTAAAAATTAATAAGACAAAGATGGAATTAAATAACGTTATGGTTGGGAGTTACATCATGAAAAGAAAAGGAAAACTACCTCTAAAAACTCCAAAGTTAGTTTTAGGGTTCCATGCTTACAAAAAACAAAATTATGAGTTTTTTATATAGTGTTTGCTGAGTCGGTGTTGCGATGACGTCAGAGCTAAAGAGTGACGCCATTAGTTTGACTTTTTTTCAAAGCTTTAGATCTTCTTGTTTCATTTGCGAGGCATTTTTGAATCACCCAAGTCCGAGTTCGTATGAAGAGTTATGGCCAAAACAAGATCACGTATCTCGCACCAGGGTGTGATGGCCACCACCACTTGTGACAGCGTCAGGTGTAAGATGTGACAACGTCACTTGGAGGTTGTAATGACGTCATCTTGGACGTCTACACACAATGAGTCGTCATGAATTAATTATTTTTCTCTCGATTCTTGAGATGGCGTCAACCACACGGTCCCCATTTATGGAGGGTACGTACTCCACATGCCATTTTACATTTGGATATTGTTGGTTGGACCTCCCCAATACATTGATGAAAATACTCACTGAACTAGGTTACTTCTGTTGGTTGCTGTGAACCCAAAGCAGGGTGAAGATAATCAATAGCCTAGCTAATTACCAAAGATGGTTACCAGATATCACTTGAAGTCGTGTAATCACTTTCCAAAGAAGATTATTTGACCCTATGCCTGGGTATCACGAATACCTCCTTGGGATACAACAAAGTGTAGTTCTTGTTTTAGGCACAAATCAAGAACCTTTTTGTTTCAAAGTGTTTAGGTTTTCTGTTTTTGTGTGTTTCATGCAAAAATGTCCATCTCTATTTATAGGGATGCCAACTCTTAATCAAAAGAGTTGTAACTCCTGTTATGAGCAATTGAGCATTAATTGGCTAATTAATCTCATAACCCCTTTCATAAATGCAGTGGTTACATGACCATAATTATAGTCATTAAGTCAAACTTGAAACCACCCATTTAATGTGTAGTTACAAACATTTAATGTTGAAACCGCCTATTTGATGGGTGTACACTTCGTACCTCCAAACCCATTTCCAAGTATGATCCAATTTCCATAATTGCACTAAATTTTCAACAATCCTCCCTAATTTAGTACAATTCCTTTTGCATGAAAATTAAACATAAAACAAAACATGTGCATAAATGAAAATGTCCTGAGGATTGAATTTCCATCATAGTAAATTACACGTTCAAATATTCGAGAATCAAGGTGTTCTAAGAATTGAACCCTTCAACCCATTTGAATACCTGATGATAAAATACACACAAGTTTTCAAACACTTAAGAAACTCCCGACACTATATAAGCCATGTGTCCATATCCAATTCATAAATATTGTAAGAGCCAAAGTCCATGCTCCCTGAGGCGGCAAAACCTCAACATTTACATAGGTAGTTCCTCTTTTATCATTATCCTGCTAAGCACTTTTTTAAAGAAATTAACCATTAAGAAGTTAATAACTTCATCTTTCTTTTCAGTAGGTTCCAAGCACATCCTTGGGATGATATGTAAATACATGTGCTTCAGTCCACTGAACGTTCAGCTTTCCACATTGAACTTAGCTACCAAGTTTCCTCAATATGGAGTTGGGTGTCCTATCATTAAGCGACTTAGTTGGACTTTAAACCCATCCCTTCAGCAGACTTTATAACCAAGTCTTTAGTTAGTCCCTTCGTTAAGTGATCAGCTAAGTTTTGTTGAGACCTCACAAACTCTATAGATACCACCCCATTCGTGATCAACTCACGAATCATGCTATGCCTGACACCTAAGTGTCTAGACTTCTTATTGTACTGATTGCAGCTTTTTACACCAAATATATATATAATATATAATAAAATATAAAATATATATGTAAGTCAAAAAATCAACAAGAGCAATGATACCGAGAAGTAGTATAGAATGTTCCCGGGTCGTTTATCCCCAACGAGGCTGTACTGGAAAATCGATACAATCGAAGATTTGAGTTTGAATGAAGGAATTGATTTGGGAAAGTGAAAAAGTCAAATTAAACAATAACTCCAACTGGTAGGACCGAATTATTTCAGGTGTTGCTGATCCAGCTTGCTCATAATAATCCTTCAAAACTGAAGGATAACCGTATATTTCAATCTATAGTCCATGGTTTCTTCAAGTACATTAGTACGCTCTGAATTGCTTGCCAGTGCTGAGTACCAGGATTACTAGTATACTTGCTCAGTTTACCTACAACAAATGCAATGTCAGGCCTTGTACAAGTCATGGCATACATTAAGCAGCCAATCACCCTAGAATACTCAAGTTCAGATACAGCTGACCATTATTGGGCATTAGCTTCTTACTTGTATCCATAGGAGTACTCACTGGAGTGCAATCAAAGTAATTAAATTTCTTTATTACCTTCTCAATATAATTAGACTGACAAATTTCTATCCCTTTACTTTCATGTTTAATCCTTATACCCAGGATAACATTATCCTCCCCCATGTCCTTTATAGAGAACATTGATGATAAAAATTCCTTTTATAGGTCAACCTAAACTTGGTCAGTACCAAAGATCAGCATGTCATCAACATATAAGCAAATGATGACTCCTTTATCAGATTCATCAAATTTTCTATATACACATTTGTCAGCTTGGTTAAGTAAATAAACATTAGACAAAACCACTTCATTAAATTTTTGATGCCATTGCTTAGGTGCCTGCTTTAGTCCATAGAGAGACTTAATGACACACCTTGTTTTCATTGCCAAGCATGATGAAGCCTTGAGGTTGGTTCATATAGACCTCCTCATCCAATTCACCATTCAAGAAAGCTGTCTTCACATCCATCTGATGAATAATCAGATTGTGAATTGATGCCATAGCAATCAGCAGTCTTATGGTACTGGTACGTGCCAGTAGAGCATAAGTATCAAAGTAGTTTATCCCTGACTTTTGTCTAAAGCCCTGAATGACCAGCCTTGCCTTAAACTTTTTAACAGTTCCATCTACCTTCAACTTTCTTTTGAAGATCCATTTGCAACCAAGAGGTTTGCAACCTGGAGGTAGATCAGCCAACACCCAAGTGTTGTTGCCCATGATGGAATCCATCTCATCATTAATTGCTTCTTTCCAGAAAGCAACATCCTGAGACTTCATTGCTTTATCAAATGTCATGGGATCATCCTTAACATTAAAGCAATAGGAGTGTTGGTTAGAGACCTCATCCCTTGTCCCTTTAATTAAGTATAATTGAAATTTAGGTTCATAGTTCATTGGAGTCCTATTCCTTTTGCTTTTTTTAAGCTCAGGTTTAGATTGCTGAACAACCTCTTTAGTGACCTCTTCAGAGACCACTGAACCACCAATGTATTCAGTTCCATTTAGAATCCCGAGACTTGGTCTAGGGGCTGAAGATAATGTATTCTCATCAAACATAGCATCCCTTGATTCAATTATTGAGTTAATTGAAACTGATTCATTAGGTTCAATAACAAAGAACATAAAAGCATTGGAATGCTCAGCATATCTAACAAAGATGCATTTATTGCCTCTTTCACCTAAAGTTTTCAGCTTTAGTTCAGGGAGTCTTACAACTGCCCTACAACCCCAAACCCTGGGGTAGTTCAGGTTTGGTTTCTTTTTAGTCTAGAGTTCATAAGGGGTAATCTTGTTCCTTTTATTAGGAACCATATTTAATAAAGAGCAAGCTGTTAACATAGCTTCATCCTAGAACCCTTGATTCAGTACTAAGTAGGACAACATAGAATTAACCATTTTTAGTACTCACCTCCCTTATCAGTCCTGAATCTTTTGATCAGGGACCCTTGTTGTAATTCAACTACAGTTTTGAATACTTTGAATTTATCTAATGCTTCATCCTTTGAATGTAATAAATAAACATAGTAAAACCTTAAAGCATCATCAATAAATGTCACAAAGTATTTCTTATTCCCTAAAGAGGGAGTAACATGTAAATCACACAGATCACTGTGGATCAGCTCCAAAACTTCAGTTTTACGTTTTACATTTTGAAATGGTTTCTTAGTTATTTTGTTCAGCATGCAAGTTTTACACTTTTTAGTGTCCATGTCAAAATCCAAGATTAACCCATCCTTTGACATATCTTGCATCCTCTTAAAGTGGATATGGCCTAGTCTAGCATGCCATAAGATTAAATCATTTAGTTTAGAGGCTGACATGAAGACTGAACCAATATTATCATTGACAATATTAAGTCTGAACATATGATTACTTAAATAATCAAAACCAATAAATACACCATGTTTGGATAATAATTTTTTTTAGATTCAATCACTTGTTTATAACCACAATTATTCAAAACACTACTAGAAACTAAATTCTTCCTTATATTAGGAACATGCAAAACATTAAACAACGAAAAAATCTTTCCAGAACTAAACCTAAGATCTACACAACCACGTCCATGCACTAGGGCTGTTGACTCATTTCCTATGTGAAGAATAGATCCATCATTCAGTGACTCATAAGTCTTGAACCAACATCTATCTTTACACACATGAACTGTTGCTCCTCAGTCAACCCACTATACAACATCATCATCCTACACAAAGTAAGTTTGAGATACATATGTAACATAATAAACCTGAACAGATTTATTAAACATATTATGACATTTTAGTGAGTTGGATGAACCATCCACTGAACCCTTTTTGCTTGAACCATTGGCTTTGTTACCAATATTAACACCTTTGAAATCCCTTTTAATGTGACCAGTTTGTCCACATTTCCAACAAGTAGGTTTTGCCTTCTTGTTAGGATCAACCCTTGTGTTATCATGATGTTTACGTTTTCCCTTGTTGTCATTGTACCAGGTGGAGTTGTTATGCTCTATCATATTGATGATTGAAGGACCAACAACATTGTTGCTTTTTGGCTTGTCACTATCCTGAACCTTGAGGGACTCCTCAATGCGCAGATGACTGCCCAACTCAATAAGAGTCAACTCCTCCTTCAAATGTTTCAAGGTATGCTTGAAATCTTTCCAAGAAGGAGGGGGTTTATCAATGATACAAGAGACTTGAATAGCATCATCCATGTTCATTTTATGTTGTGTAAATTTTCCAAGTATACCAAGAAGTTCTTTGTATTTTTCCATAACTGATCTTGAATCAGTCATTTTGTAATTTATGAAATTACTAACAAGGAACTTCTTACTTGATGCATCCTCAGCCATATATTTGGCCTCCAAGGAATCCCATAATTCTTTTCTGATTCAATATTTTGGTAAATATCAAACAAGGAATTAGACATACATTTGAGGATTAAACTTCTGCAGACATAGTCATCATTGTCCCACTTGGCCCTCTTCTTGAGTTGTTCTACGATAGCATCATCACCATATTCAAGAATAGGAGTAGTAAGCCCATACACCACACTCATGCTAGAAAGCAAGAAGTGCTTCTTCTTCTGCCATCTTCTAAAGTCCACCCCTTCAAACTTGTCAAGCTTGGCAAAATTTGAAGCCATGTGTTTCATAGTAGCAGTAGCCATTGATTATCACAAAATAATCTTCTTTGATTGTTGGTTGTTGTGAGCCCAAAACAGGGTGAAGATAATCAATAGCATAGCTAATTACCAAAGATGGTTACCGGATATCACTTGAAGTCGTGTAATCACTTTTCAAAGAAGATTATTCGACCCTACGCTTGGGTATCACGAATGCCTCCTTGGGATAAAACCAAGTATGGTTCTTGTTTTAGGCACAAATCAAGAACCCTTTCGTTTCTAAGTGTTTAGGTTTTCTGTTGGTGTGTGTTTCATGCAGAAATGTCTATCTCTATTTATAAGGATGCCAACTCTGAATCAGAAGAGTTGTAACTCTTGGTCAAAAGAAGTTATGAGCAATTGAGCATTACTTGGCCAATTAATCTCATAACCTCCTTCATAAATGCAGTGGTTACATAACCATAATTATGGCCATTAAATAAAACTTAAAACCACCCATTTAATGTGTAGTTACAAACATTTAATGTTGAAACCGCATATTTAATAGACATTAAGCTAACCACTAAAAGAGTCAGAGAGAATCAGTGACTTGATGAGTGTACACTCCGTACCTCCAAACCCATTTCCAAGTATGATTTAATTCCCACAATTGCACAAAATTTCCAACAACTCCTTCACAACTAACGAGAAATCTATGCTCAGCAAGAAATTGTGAGAGACAAATATTCGTAGTTGCTAGTTTTAATAGGGCTGTAAACGAACCGGACGAACACGAACGAAGCCTTGTTTATGTTCGTTCATTTAATTTTAACCAGACAAATAAATGGACATGAACGATTAAACGGATGAATTTTCTTGTTCATGTTCGTTTATTAAGAAAATAAATTGTTCATGTTCGTTTATGTTCGTTCATTAAACAAATAAACGAACCTTAAACGAAAATAAACGATCGAACATAAATGAACGTAGAATAAAACATAAAATCTATCAAATTATGCATAATATTTTGTTATATAAGTGTTGTTTTGTTTAAACATACCCGTTCTAAAAGTATACAATTAAAAGATATGATATACGAACATATACAGATAAATGAACATAAACGAATGTTAATTAACGCATAATCGGACGTTCACGAACATAAACGAACGGACATGACTTTTGTTCATGTTTGTTCATTTAACTAAACGAACGTAAAATAATGTTTATGTTCGTTCATTTAATAAATAAACGAACATAAACGAACTTTTTACCGAATGGTTCATGAAATGTTCACTCAACATTCAATTTATTTACAGCCCTAAGTTTTAATATTATACGGGTTGAAAACATGTTTGTGTTGATTAGTGAAGAAATCACACATGATACAAATTTGGTATGGTTATTAGTTAGGTTTGTGTTGAGTTTCGACAATGCATTTGGGATTTGTTAAGAAAATTCGTAATTGAGAATGAAGTTAATATGTTAGACTTGCGTTGCAACAGATTTTTAGACTTTTAGATTTTAGTTCATTTATAAGGATTATTATGGTGTATAGTGAAAATTAGCACCAATTTTTTCTGTGGTGATAATCTCATGTTTAGTGACCACCCTTTTGGTCTCTACACTCACCATTATGTGACCATTTCTTGTCACTTAATAAATAACAGTGAGCATTTTCTCGTCACTATCAACATTGTGATGACTCGTCACTCAGAGTGTTAGGGGAGTCATCACGTAAAACTAGATAGTGACCACTAATCTCGTCACTGAATAGTGACCAATTATGTTTTGGCCTCTAATGCAATTAGTGACGGACCTATAGCGACGTCAAAAAGTCTAGTCACTAAACTGTTTTGTGACTAGCTTACACACGGTTAGTGACAAAATCACTTTCATCACTAAAGGGCCTTTTTCTTGTATTCGGTTCATTTTGCCGTAGTTGTCAAGTTTAACAAAGATCGCCATACTATCTAGTATTCTTTTTGTCTTGGTAAGGTCAAGGTCATGATCGTAGAATCGTACCAGGATCTTAATATCCCACTAAAATGTTAATTTTCTTGCAACTAGTTTCTTAGCTTCCCCTCTTTAAAACCATAATTTAATATTAAGGGTCATGTGTAAGAGTAAAAGTGGGCTAAAGTTTAAAATTTTGCCCAAATTTTATAAGAAAAGTTTGTTCAATAACAAAAATTATGGCTTTATAGTAGGATCAATATAGCAATCCCACAAGAGTGTTGGACATGCACTGTACGTGCGCTAACATACAACATCATTAACATTATCCCGATTTATTTTCCTTGTAAAGTTGTTTTTGGAAATGGTAGTTATTTAATTATTCACAAGAGAAAACCAGGGTTTCAAATGAACCAATATGATTATTCTATTGAAAACTTACATATATACACACAGACATAAACAATACAAAATCCATTATGATATTTAATCCATAGAGACGACACTGGTGAACCAAGACCCTTTATGCATTTGACGATTTTTGGTGCAACGAGAGTATGTGGCTCCAAGGAAGCTTAGAACTACCAATGTGAAGGTGCACATATATATGCATAAACATAGACATATATATACATATACAGATATAGAAAGAAATTATGCGTTTTCAAGGAATTATAGACTTAAATGTTTATGAGAGAATTCATGGCCACCTGATTTTATTTTAGGTCGACAGGAGTCTGACTAATTATAGCTTCAGATTTAAGTCGAGCGTATTTGAGTCAGGCTGTTGAGAAGCTGGAATCAAATACGAATATGAACTTCCACACCATTCCATTTCCTCCAATTTTTCTCCATCACTAGGCTGCACATGAGAATGATCTCCTTCTCTAGCTTCATTATCGTTTTCTCCGTGGCTTCTTCTAACCGCCTCTCTCTCCGTTCTGTGGGCATTTTGATGACCTCCTAATGCTTGTGGATTATGGAACTTCCTCCCACAAAAGCTGCATGTATACACTTTCATTGTTTTCGTCAGTCTTGTTTGTGGAAAAACGCTTCCATTGTATTGTCCTATGCTTAGTTTTAACCAACCTTTTTGATGATCATTTGAGTCTCCTCCACGTCTATCATTTCTCGTGGTATTCATTAAAAATGCTGAACCACAACTAGATATCAATAGAATAAGAATGCATGAAAAAGAAGCTCTATAAGAAGAACCTCAGAAGAATTGAAGGTGTTAAATACACAAAGAAACACATATGATCTTTGATGTAACCCGGTGTGTTAATTCCATTATTGTATGAATAGTTACACACCAAAAAAGAATAACATTTATGTCTCTATGCACCATTGTGGTTGATATTTGTTTTGGCCACGAAGGTTCACATGCACCGACTCCGGGCTATTTGAAAGGATAGTCGCCCTGCAATGTTGAATGTGTTTTAAAATGAAACACACTTACAATTTTTTTTTTACTTTTTTGGGTAAAGAGTTTCCTCGGTAAATTTATTACTTCAAAAAAACGATTCAGTACACCGGATGTGGGTGAATCCCACATCTCAACCCGTTACATCGGCAGAAACTAACATAACAAGCACAACTGCTCAAAAAGAGGATACGACTATAACTAGATTACAATTGACTCAAAAACATCAAAATAATCTATTTCTTCTTTCGACCACGGACTGTGATATCCAAATCAAAACAAATAGCCTCATTCAGACATATCATGACTTTCATAAAGATCATCATCGTAAGGATCGTAATCATCATCTCGTTTTGTTGTCATTCATTGTTCCAACAAGCTATTAGTACTATATCCACTATTAGCGCCACGTTTTAAACATGTTGAGGCCTTAAAAACTGCATGATCATCGACCACATCTTCCACTTCGCTACCACAATCCACATTTTCTGTAAATACAACCTTAGGTAACGAATTCACGTCATCATCCACAAGTGTAAGTTTCTCATCAATGACTTGTCTTTCTATTTTATTAATTCTTTCAACTATACGAGTAGTACTAGTACTACTAGATGCCACATAAAAAAATCCGTGCTCAGACAAAAATGCGTCAGACTTAGGCCCCTTCCCAACCGACTTTGAATGCCCCCCATTTGTACCCAAGTCATCATCTTTTTTAGCCGAATTAAGCACATCAAATGCGTTTAAATTACTAACCTCTTTACTAGCTACCACAACTTTCTTCTTTTTACCACTAGAGCTAGCATTAATCCTATTAGAGACAGATCTATAAACTTGTTTAAGTCTTTTAAAAGCCACCTTCCGCTAGCTGCTTGTCTAGGATTCTTCAAGTTCTTCTCCACATCCGAGATGATATTCTTAGGACACTCATCCATAACGTAACCAAATACCTTGCAACTTGAACACATGTGAGGTTTTCACTCATACTCAACTCGAATAGTACACATATAGAACCCCTCACCAAGAAGTTTAGGCATAACCACCACGATAGTATCTTTCAACTCCATATCGGCCTGAAGCTCAATCATTGCTCTAGCATAACTTGACCTACCCTATGATTGCATGCGCATATCACATGAGTCAAGCATCAAGGGAGTACCAAGTTTAGTAGCAATGACACTCAATCTATCCTCACTAAACACCGTCATAGGGACACCATGGAGTTTAACCCAAACCGAAACATTATCAACATCTTATTTTAATAAGTTCACATCCGGATTCCAATTTTTCAGGATAAGTGGATTATTCCGAATAAACCAAAGACCATTCTCTAGCATTGCATCCAAACCATGCATAGAGCTAAACTGGAAGAAAAATAACTTGTTAGCCGAGTTAAACATTGATTTAACCAGTCCATATTTACTCAAAGTGTTCCGAACATAGTTAGCAACAACGGGGTAAGCCATATGCTTTCCCAAAAAGAAATCATAAGCCGTATTAGCAAACTGTTTGCTAACCGCTCGAATAGACTCCAACGAGACAACCACATCAGCCCCATTTCCTGCCGGTGTAAATAAAGTGCGTAATTTCACACTTTTCTGACTCGTATGTCCTTTCAATAGTGTTGCAAATGACACAGAAGCTAGAAGCAATACACTAGTAGTAGGTTCCACATTAGCATTAAAGTTTACATTGACTCCCTTATTTGATTCTAGTGGTGTTTCCATGTTAAAATCATTCAAAACCATCTTCTGTACCATAGTCACATCAGCAACTAACGATACCACGTTATCAATATCCATTGTTGCATCCTAAGCCGAACTATGCTTCTTTTCCTTCACACCTCTCCCACCCCCACCCCCTATGACTAAAAAAAACCACGTTCCATACCTATCACATATGCACCTTATGCAACCAGTATCAGTAGTAACCAGTACCTTTGAGTACACTCCCCGTCAATAATGATAAACCTTAATCAAAGAGTTTAACAATGATCGCACCACAACTACGAACATCACAAACACTCCAGTAATATGTTGTAAACTCTAATTCAACTTATTAAGTATATGAGTTATAATCAAGATGATTAGAACAGATATAGAAACGAATAATAGCGTATATAGGGTGACCAAACAGGAATTAAACAACCACAACACCAACGATTCTGAAAAACCTAATCGGTAACCAAACCGTAGTCGCAAACTATTTTTTTTACTTAACATACCAATGGTATATTTATTATTTATCACTATATTAAGTTATCGTGTATCAAATAATCTTCATGAGACTAAGTTTGTTTATATGAAATTTCATATATGACTAATTTAAATATGGAAATACGATTATCATATAAAGAAATCAAATAGTTGGTCAAAGATGCTATATGTATTGATGCAAAGTTTTTCAATGTATCAGTGTAGTAAATCGTTATAAAGTAGTATAGGCAAGTTCCTCTGAGAAACTTCGTATTCTAAGAGAGTAGCGAAGAAGAATGAAGATGACTTTCTGGTATCCAAACGAATGGAGCTATTCTTGGCATTTCATGTCTTTTTAAAAGGAGTGGATCTTCAGGATTTGAAAATTAGTTGAACAAAAAAACAGGCATGACAATATATAGTAAAGGACGAGCTACGTATGACATATAAATTCGATTACTTAAAAACAATCTACGTATATGTCGAATAAACTAACAACCATCTAATCATGAAAGTACGTTAAGCAATTTAGATATGTATGCTAATGCAACAGATTGCAACACCGATGATTTACAATCCTCATAGGCAGAGTACCTAATTGTTGTAGTGTAGTATAGGCAAGACTCGGGGGATTGATTGTTCTCTAGGGGAATAGTAGGTGGGTTCGAATTGTATGTCACCAAGATCTAAGGGTTGA
>BQNB010014194.1:32961-72104 GCA_026074375.1 Tanacetum coccineum | reverse complement strand
GCACATTTGGCCCTTATCTTTCTTTTCTCTTTTTTTTCAAGTTATAACTAACTTTTGAGAAATGCAAGATTGGTCCTTGAGGTTTGTAATGAGAGGAAAGTGACTAAGGTTTGGGCTGAGGCTTGGCTTTTTGGGCTTCGGCTTTGTACTCTTCTGATTCTCGTGTCCGTGTTGGCTTGCTTTTGACTGTTTTCTTGTGATTTTTTACTTATCCGTACCTGCACACACAAAACACAAATACACGCATATTTTTACCATTTTTGGACTGTTTTGGGTTTAATTGGGTTATTTTAAGCATAAATAGATATGTGTATTCTAGACTTATCAGCTCAATAAAACTGAATTTGACCTAAAATAAGCTAAGACATGATCATAAATGATCTGCACTATAAGACTCTAAGAACAAGCTTAAAAACTTCAAAATGCTTAACTGTTTTAAAACAAAAGAACTCAAAGGGCTTTACCAAGCAAAATTACTTTAAACACAGATGACAATGATGCTCATAAACCTCACATTTATCACAAAAACCATACCTCAAGAATAAATTCACAAATAAGCAGTTTGGTACCACATTTGAACTAACAGACTTGTACATATGCTAGCACAGACTCCTAAATCTTAATCAATCTTATTCTAGCTTAAGAAAACTAATCCTAAGACTCAATTAAAGCTTATTAAAACCATCTTAATTCCTAAGATTAACCTTATCAGTCTTAACTTATGTTAAGACTGCTTATGCCAAACACCTCTTTAAAACTCATAATTCAATATTTAGGCTTAAAACAGATCTTGCAAGGCTATAATTTGTTAAAACATATATTGAACTAAGCATATAAGAGATTATTAAGCAAAGATTTTGGAAAAATAAGCACATTCTAATAAGCTAAATTAACTCAAATAGGGACAGTTTCTAAGAAAACTCAAACTAAACTATTATAAGCTATAAACTAAACACATTAAGCTAAATTAAGATAAAATAAGCACACTTAAGCAGAGAATAAGCACAAATAAGCAGAGCAATAAGCTGAATGAGAAAATAAGCTAAAATAGAAAAAGTAAATGTACCTTTGTCCTTTGCTCTAAACAAGGACTAAAGTGCTCTTAAGAGCTTGTCTACAAGCTTCAGCTTATCAGAGATAAGCTAGTAAAACCTATAAGCCCATCCATGTCTGGCTTATCATCCAAAATAGCTTATTATGCCCTTTTTGAAACTGAGAGTAAAATGACTTATTCAGCTAAGCTTTTAGGAGGCTTAGCTGAATAAGCAATATGCTTAGAAGGTAATGAGCTTATTTGAGCTTATTTAAGTAAATTCAAAACATATTTAAACCAATTGCTTAATAGTAAAACAGAATTAAAAACACAATTATAAATGAAACTGAATTTTAATAATTTTAAAAGAGATTACAAGCTGTTGAAAGGAAATTACATTAAAAAGACATTAAGCTAAAATTACATAAAATAAGCTACTAAAAAGCTACTAAAAACTAGATGATTTCTCTGTGTGAAATTGAGCTCTATTTATAGCAAGAAGAGGAAGGTTCTAGGTCCTCAAGAGCGTCCTATATCATCACATCTTAGCCCTTGATTCCAAATCCTCCCATTTGAGCCCTTGGATCTCTACACGTCTCAACAACCAATCATAGTCTTTAGGATTGCCAGCATGGCTTTAGGTGATGCAAATGTGTTAGGAGTGTTAGGTCTTCTAAAAGGAGATGCGTGTGGGTGAATTGGTTTAACCCTGCGTGTGTTGTTGTTGTAAAACGGGAAGGGAAAAGGGATGATGAATAGTAAGCTATTGTCGTGTCCTCACGCAATGTTATAAATTCACACTTAGAAAACCAAAAATTTCAACCCCTTAGACTAATTACCTCGAGAAGTAGCTAAGTGTTCATCTAAGAGGATTAAGAAATCATTAGTTTTGAAAAGCCCTCGTTTTACCATTTTTATATATATGCAACACTTAGAATTATCATTCATTTTTTATATCATAACTTTACGGAACAAGGATTACTTATAAACTATATCAAAAAGGATAAATTTATCGTCCTCGATTTTTCACCCTCCCCAAACCAAACTTAAAAATGAAATCATTGTTAAATACATGTTAAGATGCTAACACTACTCATAAATACTAATTGTGTACGCAAAACTACTTTCCGCTCCTTTATTCCTAAATCCTCTAAAGATTTTATTTTTATTATTGGTGACAACTAAATTACATTCTTATTCATATAAAGTAAACCCGGTTTAGACTATAATTAGTTTGAAATACTTTCCTAAAGAGACGATATGGTGAGAATAAGGTCCACATTAAGGTTCTAATTTTCGTACAATTTAGGGGTTATCCTTTTTATTTCATCTTAAACAAACTCAACTACGAGTCAGAGGATGCAGGCTTTTATTTAGATAACCACGGAGTCATCAATTTGGCTTTATTTCTTATTTTTATTTTTATTATTGCTTACTTATTAAACCTCCAGTCCTTAAACAACTGCCAATCGGTTTGCGAGCCGCCAGGGTCCAGGTGCTTATTTCCGTTACCAGAGATCTCGACCTTTTTTAACGGCTGCAAATCTGGGAATGCGACCGACCAGTATAGCAAACTTTTATCAGTTCTCGGATGTTATTATTCTTACTATGTCACTTATTTATGAAAGACTGTACATCGGCAAGCGGAACACAGCACCAGAGACAGTAAACTTTTATCAGCCCACAGTTTTTATTATTATTTTTACCTCCACCCCTAATGAACGACTGTCACATCGTGTATGCGACGCCCGACTTGATCAAAAAGTCTTATTTCGGCTTCGGTTTATTTTATTATTATTATTATTATAGCCAATTTCAAGTCTTGTGGTCTTTTAACTACCTTGAAAACGGTAGCGAGCCGTCAGGAATCGGTAGCCTGTTTCCCCACAACATTGACAAAACCTCGAAGATGTGTTCTTGTAATCTTCACTAGAAGGAATCTCTACGAACGGATTTAAACTAAGAATCGCAAAAAAACCAAAGCAACTTTATTTATTTTAAACAATTATCTAACGTATATTAAGCTGATTGGAGCAAAAAGCCACCAAATAACTCTATGAGCTATCAATAGTTCCAATACTCTAGCTTAAGCTCTCAACATCAAATCAACACTCACCAACTCTTTCAACTCAAAAAACAACCATAAAAAACAGTCCCCAAAATCTTATACTAAAACCAATCAATTAAAAAAACCAACACTACATCCCAATCAAAACAATTCCAAAAACCCTCACTCACTAAAAAAACATCAAAATAACACCCCTCCAATCCCCTAAAACACCCCATTAACCATTTCCCTCACTATCTCCCCCTTACTCACCATTATTAACGCTACCCAACTGACACCCCCCTTCCCCACACCCCACTATACCCCTCCCAAAAACTCAGTGAAAATGTATATAACCAAAAAAAAAAAAATTCCACCACATTCCCCCACAAAATTATTATATCCCCCTTCTTAAACCTCTCCATACTGAATCATCTTGCTTCTCAAATTCCGTCTTAAGTACGGTCTAAAATGGAATCTATCACGAGTACCTATCCTAAGTAGACCATCACACACAAAGAAAGACTACAGAGATATCATCCATGTAGTGCCTCTCTGACGTTTTCCAGAGGAACCATCACATCCACCTTGTCTGAAATGATACACGTTTATCCATAGACACCCTTTAATATACAATACTTGTGTGTGACAGCAATAGATACGTGAATGAGTCCGCTAGAACCCTAAACCACCTTAACCTCTCAATCTATTATCAAGATCCCCAAAAAATCGACTGTGTGTCAACTGTTCTATATTAAGCTCCTATAGTTGTCTACTTATGCGTCCAATCCTACCTCGTAACCCAACTTATCACTACTATACTACATCAAACACCATGAAACTTACCAAAACCCCACCCTCCTCAACTACCCACATATAACGTAGTCTGCTTCCACCTACTCCTACACCACAAAACCAAACCTACTCTCTCTCTCACTCTCACAAAACATAACTTTAAATCACATTTAATCACACCTCATTCAATAAAAATACATGCCCCCTGTATAAGACCCATTCTATATAGCTTATATCTCCATGTTGTGTGCTACTCAGCTTTTACCCACTCCACGCTCTTTTTTATAAGATCTGTGTGTAACATTTATCAAACACTCGATAGTAGAGAACTACCTCTCCAATACAAATAAAGTAAAAGACACTCACACCACTGCCACTTCACCCCTTCCGCGACCTCGCCTTGTGGTACCGTTAGAATAATCTATGTCGCATGGTCCCATCGCGCCCCTATGTCAAGTGTGGAGTCACTCGTGAGACAGGAGAACGACCGCGTCTGTGTCAGCTCGCCCGGCAGATAGTAAGCAGCTGCTATACGAATTTTGTTTAAGTGTATATGTAAGCGTAGACAATGGCTCATGTTGTGTTGACCAACACCCATATATGTATCAGTGACTGTGTGTGATAGATAGTGTATGAAACTGTATACCTGTCGTATCTGTAATGTGTATATGAGAAGCGTTGAACATTTGTGAGTTCGGTCGGAGACGAGTACTCTTTGGCCCTATGTATCTGTTCGCGTGTCGATAATCTTATTTTTGTGATCAAGATGTTATCTAACTTATATCGGCTCTGTTGCAGAGTGTGCTTGTCAGTTATTCTCATTTATAAGAAATTACGTGTGGTCGGATCGCAAGATCTCTCGCATTGTGTTCAGTTCTCGGCTCGCGTGTACGCGAAAGTAGATCAGACAGAGGTTCTTAGATCTATCGGATTGATGGTCTGGCGCTCTCAACATGATGTGCCCACCGACTAACTCTTGAAGCATCGATAATACACTTCACATCTCTCGTCTAACACCGATCGAATTTACTCATACGTTCACGAATATCACACGTCTCTAGTCTAATAGTAGACCAACCTGTTGTCCTATTCTGGGAACGTCTCTCCATAAAGATCATTCTCTATGCCTTATTGGCATCAGAAAAAAAGTGTTGACAAGCAAATAGGCTCATCAAGGTTAGAAAATAAGATTCTCACTCTCGATGTCTCCTAAACTCACTTATTAAAAAGAGGATTTACGTTGCTAGAGATATCATCGTCATCAATTCAAAAAAGGGGTTCGAAAGGGGTATAAATTGAATAAATCTTAAAACTTTCTTCTGGAACATCCGCCTCAAGGGGTGACTCGTCATCACTAGAGGTAAAATCTTCATTAGAAACGGAAAGAGGATTCAAGAAAATCACAGAATTACCCCCCTAAAACGTCAAAAGGGGAAAATCATCAATCGAGGATTTTATCATTTTAAGTTCTTTAAAATTAAGTTCTTTCGGAGGGAGAGGAGATGATGGATCATTATTTAATAACTTGTCAAGTAGATGAATGTCTCCCTCCGGATCAAAGTCGGCATTACCAATTCCCAGTGGAAATGGGTCAAGAAGAGCAAGTTTCATAGCGAACTCCTCGGAGAAGATAATCACTAGTCTCAACGGTGTGAGGACTAGGAGAGAAGAATCTGGTTGTAGAAGTGGTATGCCATTATGAGGAGATACTTCTTTAATCATTAGCACTTCTTCGAAATTATCCTTGCATGATACATCAATGAAATTAATTATTTTAACCGACTCAATTCTATGCTCATTAGGATATATCGAAGTGGTGTCAGTATGAAAGATCAATTGTTCATCTCCGTCTCTTAAAATAAGTTCCTCGCCGTATACATCGACTAATGCTCGTGTCGTCCTCAAGAAAGGCCTCTCGAGAATGAGGGGAACCCAAGGATCGACATCATAATCTACTACAACAAAATCGGCTGGAAAATGAAACTTTCCTACTTTTAAAAAACATTCTTCGGCTAAACACAATCAAATAGCAAACGACCGGTTTCAAGTTCGTAGTACTTGTGTCATGCGAGTCGGCAGTAGTATAGTTCCGAGTGCGAAACGCTTCTTCCATACGAAAGAGGCAGTAAGTTGATGCTACCGCAAGATCGGCAATTTCTACAGCAACTTCAACTAGCTCGAAAAAATCACAAGGTATGAGAAATTCACCGGGATCTATACAAGTTTTTTGGGCAAATTTTTTAGGAGCACCGTTGAACAATTCATTTAATTGTGTATTAGCCGATTCGAAATAAATTTTCCTTTATTAATAAGTTTGGACTCTTAAACGTAAAGTAAACTTCGGTATGTGAGAAGAGCATCGTGAAGTAAGTCGAAACTGTAATCTTGAAAGATTTTGAAGGAACTTTAACATTTGATATTGCTTTTTCACGAGCTTTTTGGTCGTTACAGTCTCAATGGTTAAGTATCGCGGTTTAGGATTTGGTTCAGACGCAATTTTGGGCTCTGAATAGGACTTGGACAACCGGAGGATTGGACGTGTGCGGTACTTTTTGAACTTGTAGTTTGCACCTTGTCCTTTGTCGCCTCGGTTTCACGTTTTACTTCCTTCGGGAGAGGATAAGAAGTAGGTGGAATCATAGGTCCATCATAAGCAACACCACTTCGGGTAGTAATAGCTTTCACGTTACCTCTCGGGTTAGCTACGGTATTACTAGGAAGTGATCCCAAACCCGAGGGACTTTGCTTTTGCATAGTAAGATTAGTTAACATGTTCATTATTTGATTGTTTTGATTTTCTATCTTATTGGTTCTTGTATCAAGAGAAGATTTGAATTCATTTCTTAATTCCATCTTCATATTAGTTATTTGAGTTTGCATGGCTCTTAAAGTAGCTTCATTACTTTTTATGTAGTTTGTTAACTCATTCGAAGGTCCAACTTGAGCTTGATAATTTGGAGCTTGAAAATTCGGAGCTTGAAAATTGTTGTTTCCTTGATTAAAGTTTTGCCTTCTTCCTTGATTGTTCGGAGCTTGATTTTGATTGTACTGATTGTAGTTTTGATTGTTTTGCATATTCGGAGGAGGAAAACCATGTGGTCCTATTTGGTTGCTAGCACGATAATTCGGGTCTCCTTAAGGACGATATCCGTTACCTCCTTAATTGTAGGTCCCCGTGGCTGCATAAGCATTAAAAGTGTTGCTATCGGTAGCAAGACCCTCATAGTATGGATACGGTCCACCACAAGTCACACAAGTCTCTTTTACGGCTTTCACGGAGGCTTGTTGATTAGCCTTGTTCATAAGCACTAATTCCTTAACGATGTCAATGAGAGCGGTAATATCCGAAGAAGGAGATGAAGAAGAATTAGTAGTACTCACTTTTGAAACAATCGGTTTGTTTCGTGAAGTACGTACTTTCGACTTATTCTCAATAATCGTTCCAAAGCATCTCGCGGAGTAGGTTCATAGGGATTACCATCGGACGTGGCCTTTGTGCATTTAAGAAATCTTTGATAGGAATGTGTAAATTGCATTATAAAATGTATCGTTTTGGTGCAATCAGAAATAACGTGCACTTGTGGGCATTTATGACGGAAGATCTTTAAATTGGTCTCATGCCTCACTACAAGTTTCATCAAAACTTTTGTTGAAATCATGATATCGTTCTTTAGATTCAGTGTCTTAAAGGAGGGAAAGAATAATTCACAAACATAGAAACGAGATCTTCCCATGTATGAATAGAACGATGGGGTTCATTTTAAAGCCAAATCTGGGCGGCCCTCAAGAGAAAATGATGGTAAAAACATCAACTTGATTGCACTCGTGTGGAACCATTTTTCGTATTTTAGCGTTGAAGTGAATTTGTTAAAACCAACGATTATGAGCATGAGGGTCGTTCCCTCTCAAAACAATGAAATTGGCTCGAAGTTACTAATTGAAGTAACCGACTTTCAACTCAAATTTTCAGGCAAGTATGCGGGAAATAACAATCGATCTCAGTAACCTAGGTGGGAGCTTGGAGTAATTCCGACATAGTACGCGTTATCCGCCATAAGTAGCAACGGGGTATAAGAGGTCTCTACAATAGTATGAAGCTCGACGTATGACTATTTTTCTTGGGAACGTCTATGTCGATTACGGTCGCTTCCGGAATCGAGGAGATTCAACAATTAAATTCGATGAAGAGCGGGTACGCATGCACTAAACAAAATAACAGAAATAAATTTAAAAGAAAATTATTTTGGTAAATCGATAGTCAAAAGTTCACGGTAGCTCTCTAGATAACGCACAAAGAAGTGGAGGAGGGGTGTAAAGCGCAAAGGTTTAAAACCTTCTCCTTTCGGGTCGAATGTCTTCGTAGGATCAACCCTCCTTATACCTCTCTTAAAGTTTGTTAATCTAAAGGTAAGCCGTTTAAACAATTGACAAAAATAAATTAAGAAAAATAAATCTACAAAAATAAATCTACAATACTTTAGGAAAAGTATTGTTGGTATTTTAATAAAATCTAGAAAAATAAATCAAGAAAAAATAAATAATTTTTTGGTATTTTTTAAGCTTTTTTTATAAAAAGAAATAAAGAATATAAAAATTTATGTTCACAAAAACGATAACTACACGGGGAAGGGTCTACAAGACATAATCTTCAAACTTTAACACGATAATCGTTACACACTTCCCCGGCTGCGGCGCCAAAAACTTGATTCGAATATAATAGTTTATATATATATATATATATATATATATATATATATATATATATATATGATAATTTATATTAATATATATCGTAAATACCAAAAAGTAATTCGTATAGAGAGTTAACCGTTTTGATAACAATTGCTTGAGGACCAAACAATGTAATATCTCCGGATGTAGTATCCTGACGAAGTGTGAATTGAATACCTTGTTTCGGTTCGTGATCGCGTGCTTGAATAATTAAATATTTTGGATTTAGATTTAAACCTAATAACGCAAAGTGTGAAGAATAAAAATGCATGTTTAAGCTAGAAATTAACTCAATTTAAAACCCGAAAATGCATTAATTTCTAAAACTAAAGATGCATTAAACTATTATTAAAGTGAACGAAAATATTTTTTGAATTTTCAAATAATTAAAAAACTATGTTTTTTAAAATAAATATAATACTAAAAATTATATAAAAATACTAATTAATCTAAAATTTTTAAATTTTTTTATAAAAATACTAGATACTATTCCTGATAAGCTTAAAATGAGTCAATAAGCTCTACCCTATAAGCTGCTAAAAATCAAATAAGCTGATAAGCTTAAAACAAAAAGTGCATATATGAATTTAATGAAAGAAGACTATGACAGAAAAGACCCAAGGGCACGTTGGTTGAGGTGTTGTTCACTTTTCTATGGTGTGTTAAAGGGGAGGTCATAGGTTCGAACCCTGTGACTTCCTTTTTGGTAAAAACATTTTTTTATTTTTCTTTTTGAAAAAGCTAAAATAAGCTACTTTAATGAAGGACTTAAGGACAAAGCTTATTAAAAAGCTAGAATAAGCACTAATGAAAAGAGACAGAAAACTAAAAAGACTAGCTAAAACTTGAAGATATTAAGCTAAAGATTTTAGGCTTTTGGACTCAATAAGATAAAAGAAATGCAAATAAGCTGAAAACAGCCTTACCCCTAGACCTAATAAGCAAAGCGGGATTAAATTAGAAAACCATAAATAGCTAATAAGCATTGAAAACCATTAAGACAGATTACACCTTATGGCTTTTAAATGATTATGACTAAATTTTAAGCTAAGATAAAGAGCAAATAAGCACTAAGAAAGGGCTAAAAGCTTAAAACAGATAAAGGCCTATACCTAATAAGCACAAAAGACTAAAAATAAGCAACCAAATTGTTGGGTTTAAAAGACTTCAAGATGATTCTTAAATTTACTACTGCTCAGGTATATATTAGTGCTGGTAATACTAATGTAAATTATGCTAAGTAGTTAGTACTGGTAGTGTAAAAGTTACTACTGCTAGTTACTACTGTTAGTATAATTAGTACTGTTAGTATAAAGTTACTGCTGCTAGTAGAAGTTAAAATTGCTCAGAGATTGAAGAACTAAAAAAATTACTAAGTAGTTACTATTGTAGTCCAATAAGTTTGTACTGCATAGTAAATGTTTAGTATGCTAGAATAAATTTCTAAGTATTAAATGTGCTTGTTGCTCAGTTACAAAAGGCTGAGTGATTCAACTATTGCTGGGAGGATTGCGGACAGAGATGAGATCAAAGATTGATTGGAGAGAGGAACAAGAATACTTACGAAGATAAGTATTAGTTATTTGTAAAGAAGATATGTATAACTTATTTGTTTAAAAGATTACGTCTGCTTATAGAAAAGATCTTGATAAGTTAGGAAAGTATTGTAAGCCTTGAAGGACTCCTTCATGTATAAAAGGAGGTCCTAGGGCATAACGTTAGATGTACATCTTTGATATTCGTAGCTTCAAGGTTTTGTAAACCCTAACACTATTAAGAGTGTTCGTTTCATATTGAGGCTGAAAGTTTGGTATTGTCTTGTTATTATATTTTGTGTTATCTGTTTTATAGTTAATTCTTCTTTGTATCATTGACTAGATTCCGCTTGTTCTTTTGATATTCATAATCAAAGTTTCTACCATAGTTGTCTTGGATTTACTCAATACAACTAAGCTTCATATAGGCTAAGCAAGATCTATTCAAGTGGGATCAACAAGTGGTATCAGAGCTTGTTGAGAAACTTTGAATTAGAAGAAATAATCTACACATATCAAAACTATTTGTTTAACATGGAGGCAGGATCTTTAACAATGGTTACTGTTGCAAAACTTCCAATACTTAATCTAGGAGAATTTGAGCTTTAAAAAATAAGGATAGAACAGTACTTCCTAATGACAGATTATACTCTTTGTGAAGTAATAGTAAATGGAGACTCGCCTCCACCAAAGAGAACTGTTGATGGTGTTGAGCAAACATATCTTCCTACAACTATAGAGGAGAAGTTAGCAAGGAAGAATGAGTTAAAGGCAAGAGGTACACTGTTGATGGCTCTTCCAAATGAACATCAACTAAAGTTTAATACCTACAAATGTGCCAAGTCTTTGTTGGAAGCTATAGAGAAAAGGGTTGGAGGTAATAAGGAGTCAAGGAAAACTCAGAAGACACTTTTAAAGCAACATTATGAGAATTTCAATGGATCAAGCTCAAAAGGACTTGATCAAACCTATGATAGGCTTCAAAAGCTTATCAGTCAGCTAGAGATTCCGGGTGAAACTATTTCTCAAGAAGATATGAATCTGAAGTTTTTAAGAAGTCTCCTATCAGAATGGAAGACTCATACCTTGATCTGGAGGAACAAACCTGATTTAGACACCTTGAGCATGGATGACCTATACAACAATCTAAAGATTTATGAAACTGAAGTTAAAGGGTCATCAAGCTTAAACCAAAATTTACAAAATGCGGCTTTTGTGTCTTCCAATAACTCTGGCAGTTCCAATCAAGCTCATGGTTCTAACTCTGCCAATACTGATAGTATGATGATGTTGTGATCTATTATTTCTTTGCAAACCAATCCAACAGTCCACAATTAGATAATGAGGACTTACAACAGATTGATGCTGATGACTTGGAAGAGATGGATCTAAAGTGGCAGATGGCTATGTTGACCATGAGAGCC
Source organism: Tanacetum coccineum (assembly GCA_026074375.1). Taxonomy (NCBI): domain Eukaryota; kingdom Viridiplantae; phylum Streptophyta; class Magnoliopsida; order Asterales; family Asteraceae; genus Tanacetum; species Tanacetum coccineum. The sequence goes on along the minus strand of BQNB010014194.1, from coordinate 60,539 downwards.
AGAAGATTCTTAAATAAGACTGGAAGGAAGATTAATGCCAATGGTTCTAAGACCATAGGGTTTAACAAATCAAAGATGTAATGCTATAGCTGTCATAAAAAGGGTCATTTTGCAAGGGAGTGCAGGGCTCCAAGGGAGAACAGGAACAGAGAACCTGTAAGGAGGAATGTGATAGTAGAAACAACAGAGGCAAAAGCTTTGGTGGCTAAAGATGGACTTGGGTATGACTGGAGTGACCAGGATGAAGAAGGACCTACAAACTTTGCACTTATAGCATATACATATTCAGGTTCTTCAAGTTCTTCAAGCTCAGATTCTGAGGTATCTACTTATTCTAAAGCATGTTTAAAATCTTATGAAACTCTCAAAGAACATTATGATAATCTGAAAAAAGATTTTAATAAGTCTCAATTAAATGTAGGAGCTTATAAAGCAGGTCTAGAATCTGTAAAGGCTAGACTAGATGTGTATAAAAAGAATGAGGTTGTTTTTGAAGAGGACATAAAGGTTTTAAAACTTGATATTAAGTTAAGAGATAATGCACTAACAGAGCTTAGAAAGAAATTTGAAAAAGCTGAAAAGGAAAGAGATGATTTAAAACTTACCTTAGAAAAAGTTTGAAAATTCATCTAAAAATCTAAGCAAACTGTTAGAGATTCAAGTAAGTGATAAGTTCAAGACTGGTGTAGGGTATGATAGTCAAGTGGCTGATAGTCAGGTGAATGATAAGCACAAAACAGGTGAAGGGTATCATGCAGTTAAAAGGCCCTTTAACAAGTCTACGACAAATAAGAACAGTAATTTAAATGAAAAAGTTAATACTATTAAGGGAAATATTACTACTGCTAGACCAAAAGCAGTAGTAAGTGATAATAAGGAAAATGAGGCTAATGTTGTTAAGGCCTCAAAATGTTGGGTTTGGAGACCAAAGCAAAAGGTTTTAAACCATGTCTCCAGACATAATGGTGCATCAATGAACTTTAAAAGATTTGACTATGTTGATGTACAAGGCAGATCCAAGTCTGTAATGGCTTGGGTCCCTAAGAGAGCTTGATTCTCTTACTTTTTGTGCAGGGCAATCCATAGCTAGAATTGCAGGAAAAAGGAGACATTGACAGTGGATGCTCTAGACACATGACTGGAAACAAGTCCTACCTCTCAGATTATGAAAAAATTAATGGTGGATTTGTTGCCTTTAGAGGAGATCCCAAAGGAGGTAAAATCACTGGTAAAGGTAAAATCAGTACAGGTAAATTGGATTTTGAAGATGTGTACTTTGTTAAGGAGCTTAAGTTTAACCTTTTCAGTGTCTCACAAATGTGTGACAAGAAAAACAGTGTTCTTTTTATAGACACTGAATGTGTTGTTTTGTCTCATGACTTTAAGCTACTTGATGAAAATTATGTCTTACTTAGAGTTTATAGAAAAGATAACATGTACAGTGTTGATTTAAAGAATATTGTTCCTTCAGGAGGTCTAACTTGTCTCTTTGCAAAGGCCACATTAGATGAATCTAATCTATGGGATAGGAGGCTTAGACATATAAATTTCAAAAAAACAAACTAGTGAGGGGAAACCTTGTAAGAGGTTTACCTTTAAAGATTTTTGAAAATAATCATACATGTGTTGCTTGTCAGAAAGGAAAGCAACATAAAGCCTCTTGTAAGACCAAGACTGTAAGCTCAATCAGCCAACCATTACAAATGTTGCATATGGATTTGTTTGGGCCAACATTTGTAAAGAGTCTAATGAAAAAGATGTACTGCCTAGTTGTCACAGATGACTATAGTAGGTTTAGTTGGGTTTTCTTTTTAGCCACTAAGGATGAAACTAGTGAAATCCTTAAAACATTCATAACTGGCATAGAAAATCTAGTAGACCTTAAGGTGAAAGTAATTAGATGTGACAATGGGACTGAATTCAAGAATAATGTCATGAATCAGTTATGTAAAATGAAGGGTATTAAGAGGGAATTTAGTGTTGCTAGGACTCCATAACAAAATGGAGTAGCAGAAAGGAAAAATAGAACACTAATAGAGGCTGCTAGGACTATGCTAGCTGATTTAAAGTTACCTACTACCTTTTGAGCTGAAGCAGTTAATACTGCTTGTTATGTTCAAAATAGGGTGTTAGTTATCAAGCCTCACAACAAGACCCCTTATGAACTTTTTCTAGGTAGAAAACCTGCCTTAAGCTTCATGAGACCATTTAGGTGTCATGTTACTATTCTTAATACATTAGATCACCTAGGTAAGTTTAATGGAAAGGCTGATGAAGGGTTCTTTGTAGGATACTCTACCAATAGTAAAGCATTTAGAGTATTCAACAGTAGAACTAGGATAGTTGAAGAGAACCTACATGTCAAGTTTAGTAAGGATACACCTAATATTGCAGGAAGTGGATCTAATTGGCTTTTTGATATAGATGCTCTAACAAAATCTATGAATTATGAGCCAGATGTTGTAGGGAATCAATCTAATGGTAGTGCAAGTACAAAAGCATGTGATGATGCAGGAAAAGCTAGAACGGAGACAGTACCTGGCAAAGATTACATACTGCTACCATTTTTGACTCAATATCCATCATTCTCTTGTAGTTTAAAGGATTCTCCTGATGCTGGATTCAAACCATCAGGGGAGGAGGAAAAGAAGGATGCTAAAGATCTAGAGACTGAAGATAGTGAGGTGCCAAATACAGAGGAGCTAAGAGTTAATCAGGAGCAGGATGCAAATGTCAACAGCACTAACAACATTAATACTGTTAGTCTAACTGTGAATGCTACTGACATAGAAAATAATGTTGCTGATGAGAATATAGTTTATGGATGTGATGATGATCCAAACATGCCTAATTTGGAAGAGATTGTCTATTTAGATGATGATGAAGGAGTTGATGCAAAGGCTGACATGACTAATTTGGATACAAATATCCTTGTCAGTCCTACTCCAACTACCAGAATTCACAAGGATCATCCACTTAAACAAATCATTGGAGATATACATTCAGCATCTCAAACCAGAAGGATGACAAAGAATGTGACTTAGGTAAGTATTATGGAAAGCTGATGAAGGGTTCTTTGTAGGACACTCTACCAATAGTAAAGCATTTAGAGTATTCAACAGTAGAACTAGGATAGTTGAAGAGAACCTGCATGTCAAGTTTAGTGAGGATACACCTAATATTGCAGGAAGTGGACCTAATTGGCTTTTTGATATAGATGCTCTAACAAAATCTATGAATTATGAGCCAGTTGTTGCATGGAATCAATCTAATGGTAGTGCAGGTACAAAAGCATGTGTTGATGTAGGAAAAGCTAGAATAAAGACAGTACCTAGCGAAATTACATAAGCTCAAAAAAATAAGGTTTCGTAATCTGCTGTGAGCTGGAGCTAGTTGGAGACCTGAGGGAACTGCTAGGGAATGAACTGCTAGACAAAACTGCAACTAACTACTGCTATAGAAATGCTAAAAATATAGATCTGCTTAGCATTGGCATGGAATTTGTAATCCTGCTGTAGAAAATATACGAAATTAACATACTGCTAGGCAACAAGGCTACTCGCTGTAAGCCGTTGATTATACTGCACTGCTAAAAAGAGCTGCTTTAACTCCATACTCAGTGAAAACAACCATTTTTTGACTCAAGATCCATCATTCTCTTGTAGTTCAAAGGATTCTCCTGATGCTGGATTCAAATCATCAGGGGAGGAGGAAAAGAAGGATGCTAAAGATCTAGAGACTAAAGATATTGAGTGCAAATACCGAGGAGACCAAGAGTTTAATCAAGAACAGTGATGGCAAATGTCAACAACACTACCAACATTAATACTGTAAGTCTAACTGTCGAATGCTGCTGACATAGAAAATAATTGTTGCTGAGGAGAATATAGATTAAAGATATGAAGATGATCCAACCATTGCCTATTTGGAAGAGATTGTCCTATTTAAGATGATGATAAAGGAGTTGATACAAATGCTGGCATTGACTAATTTTGATAGCAAAAATACCTTGTGTCAGTCCCTACACCAACTACCATAATTCACAAGGATCATCCACTTAAACAAATCATTGGAGATATACATCCAGCATCTCAAACCAGAAGGATGACAAAGAATGTGACTGAACATGGTATGTTTAGTTCAATGCAACAGAGAATCAACCATAAAGACTTTCAGAATTGGTCCTGTTTGCATTTTCAATCACAAGTATTACCCAAAAAGTAATCCCAGCATTACAAGATCCAAGCTGATAAAGCTATGCAAGAAGAGCTGTCTGTAGATTCAAGATTACAACAGTTTGGACTTTGATGGATTACCACATGCAGAAAAGATCTATTAGTAATAAATGGAAGGTACATGAACAAAAAGATGAAAGAGGCATTGTAATTTAGGAACAAGTAGTTGGTTCTTAAAGGATACACTCAAGAAGAGGGAATTGTTTATGAGAAGGTTTTAGGCTCTAGTTGCTATGATTGAAGCCATAGGCTGTTCTTAGCCTAGTCTCATTCAAAGACTTTGTTGGGTAACAGATGTTGTGAGAAGTGCATTTCTATATGGCAAGATTGACGAGGAAGTTTATGTCTATCAACCTCTGAGGTTTGAAGATCCAGAGTTTCCTGATAAAGTTTATAAGGCAGAAAAGGCATTATATTGTCTACATCAAGCTCCTAGAGCTTGGTATGAGACTCTATCTACTTATTTATTAGACAATGAATTTCAGAAAGGCCAAATAGATAAGACGTGTTCATAAAAGAGTCAAAGGGATATTCTACACGTTTCAAGAAATATGTAGATGATATCATTTTTGGATCTACTAAGAAGGGTTTATGCACCGAGTTTGAGAAATTGATGCACAAAAAATTCCAGATGAGTACTATGGGTGAGCTTACCTTTTTCTTAGGACTACAAGTGACTTAGAAAGATGATGGGATTTTCATCAGTCAAGACAAGTATGTGGATGAAATTTTGAAGAAGTTTGGTTTTTCAACTGTGAAGACAGCAAGTACTCTAAAGAGACTATCAAAGCCTTTGCTTAAGAGTTGCAGAAGCTAAAGAAGTTGTAAGTTCACGTATAAAGATCAATGATTGGATCATTGATGTATAACAGCTTCTAGGCCTGATATAATGTTTAGTGTATGTGCTTGTGCAAGATTTCAAGTCACACCTAAAGTTTCACATCTTCATGCTGTGAAGAGAATCTTATGATCGCCCCCCGTCTTGAAAAGTCAACCTAAATTGGGCCTATGGTTATACTAAGGACTCCAACATTTGATCTTGGAAGCTTATACTACTGAAGTGACTATGCTGGTGCAAGTTTAACATGAAATCCACAACAGAGGTTTTCAATTGTCCTTGGGAGGAGATTGAACTCACTGGCAATGTAAGAAGCAAACTATAGATTGCCACCTACTACTGAAGCAGAATGTAGCTCATCTATTTGCTAGTGGACAAGTGTTTAGATTCAAAATTAAATGCTGGATTATGGATACAAATTCATGAATACGCAAGATTAATCATTGACAATGAAAGCACCATCCTCTCTGCATTGTTAAGAAATCTATTGTTTTCACTCAAAGACAAAACACATTGAGATTAGACATCAACTTCATCAGGGATTCATAGTAAAGAGATTAATTTAAGTGATACAAGATTGCACACTGATCACAATATTGCTGAATTACTCATAAAGGCATTTGATGTTATGCATATTTCAATAGCTGAAGCAAGTAATATAGAAATGCTTAACCTCTGAAGTATTGATTGATAGGAGGTTAATTGTGTTACTATGAAGCTGATTATACACAAAGGATGCTTGTAATGAAATGGAAAAGCTGCATAACAACAAGCAAAAGTGGGTGAAGGGTCAGGAAATCCCACTGAACCCTAACACACATCCACAAAAACTCTATACATCTATCTGAACCAATCAATGTTTCCATTATTATCTTAACCAAAAAAGACTCAAAAAACCTAGGAAAGCCAAAAGGCCCACTGAGATATCTTAGTCTAGTGGACCTATTCCCCTTGTAGTAGATGAGACTGTCATTAAGGAGTGGGAAGACAGAATGGAAATGACAGCCACTAATGCTTCTAGCTGTAAGAAGCAAGCATGAGGACAGTGGTAACATAAATGTGACCCAATCCATGTGCAACACTTAAGTGAGTCATTTTCCTCAGGAACTGATTCAGGTAGTTGTCTTCAGGTGCCAAGATACCAATTAAGAGGGACAGAAGCTCAATTAGGTTTGAGGCTACACTAAACAGTCTAATGATCCACACTACTCACAAGAGTTTAACAATGTAACACTTGGAAGTCGGGGATAACAACATGAAACTAAGGAATATAGATGAGATATTTGTACCAAACTATTTGAAAGGGCTTTTGATTGTGATATAAAAACAGAAATAGTAAATTGGAAGAGAAAAAGAATGTAAGCGATATATAGATGAGCTAAACACAAAAAGAGAGTTGTGTAATATAAAAACAGATAGAGTGAATTTGTGAGAAAAAGAAATGAGAGATATTGTAAGATTAAAAACACAAAGAGAGCTTGTGAGAGTTAAAATTCATGATGGAAATGCTTTTTGGAATGAAATTAGAGTTAATGTTGGTGTATGAAAGTTAATGTTGCTAAGCTTAAACTTACTACTGCCAGTATTCGTTGAGCAAATTATTGATTTTTTGAATGCAAGTTTTATCAGATATGCGCTAACGGTGAATCCAACCATATATACTTCATGCATTAAGCAGTTCTGGGCTACTGCTAAGGTACAAACTATCAATGATGAAGTATAGATACAAGCCCTTGTAGATGGGAAGAAGGTGATCGTCACTGAAACAAGTGTAAGACAAGCTCTTCACCTAAAAGATGCTAAAGGAACAGATTGTCTACCCACTGCTACTATTTTTGCAGAACTGGAAAGAATGGGGTGTGAAAACCTTTCACAGAAGCTTACTTTTTACAAAGCATTCTTTTCTCCTCAATGAAGTTTTTAATTAATACAATTCTACAATGCCTTAGTGCTAAGACAACTGCCTGGAATGAATTTAGTAGTACTATGGCCTCTGCTATCATCTGTCTTGCCACAAATCAAATATTTAACTTTTCCAAGTATATTTTTAACAATATGGTAAAGAACTTGGAAGGTGGGGTTAAATTTCTAATGTATCCAAGGTTTGTACAAGTGTTCCTGGATAAACAAGTTAAAGATATGTCCAAACATAAAGAGATCTATGTTACCCCCTCCCATACCAAGAAGATTTTTGCTAACATGAAAAGGGAAGGAAAGGGATTTTCTGGTAGGATCACACCTTTATTTCAAACTATGATGGTTCAAGCTCCTGAAGAAGTGGGTGAAGGGTCAGCAGTTCCTACTGATTCCCATCACACTACTACTCAACCATCTACATCAAGACCCCAAAAGAAACTGTCAAGAAGGAAACAGAGGAAGGACAGTGGTCCTACAGAGCCTATCACTGATAAGGCTACCAATACAGAGCATGTGTCTACCCCTTCCTATGATCCATCTCAAAGTGGTGAGGATAAAATGCAACTTAATGAATTGATGGACCTTTGTGCCAAACTGTCTGATAGGGTTCTTGCCCTGGAAAATATAAATACTTCTCAAGCTATAGAGATTTCCACATTAAAGGAGAGAGTTAAAAAGTTGGAGAAGAAAAGGAGGTCCAGAACTTACAAGCCTAGAAGACTGTACAAGGTTGGTTTGTCAAGAAGAATTGAATCCTCTGATGATGCTAGTTTGGGTGGTCAAGAGGATGCATCCAAACAAGAGAGAGAAATAGCTGATCTTGATGCTGATACAGATGTGACCTTGATTGATGATACTCAAGGGAGAAATGAAGAAGACTTGATGTTTAATACTGGTGTTCTTAATGGTGATGAGGTGTTTTAAGAGCCTATAGTTAATACTGATACAACTATAAAAAGTTCAATTCCAGTTAGTGTTGCTGATCTAATTACTACTGTTGGTGAAGTAGTTACTACTGTCAGTGTTGAAATTCCAGAAGAATTAAATCTTGCTTAGACTTTGATAGAGATTAAAAGTGCAAAACCCAAGGTTGTACAACTGCTGCTACAACAGTTACACCTGTCAGCTCAAGACCAAAGGCAAAATGAATTGTCTTTCATGATCAGGAGGAGCAGGCACCTGCATCTACACTAATAGTTTCTCCTTCACAACTTCCACAGGCTAAAGACAAAGGCAAGGCAAAAATGGTTGAGCCTGAAAACCCTTTAAAGAAGAAAGATCAAATTACAATTGATGAAGAAGTTGATAGAAATCTTAAAGCTCAACTACAAGCTGAATTAGAAGAAGGAGAAAGACTTTCAAGACAAAAGGAAGAAGAAACCAACATAGCTTTAATTGAATCATAGGATAACACACAAGCTATGATGGATGTTGACTTTCAATTGGCTCGACAAATGCAAACAGAAGAACAAGAACAGTTGAGTATTGAAGAAAAGTCAAAGTTGTTTGTAGAACTCTTGGAGAAGAGAAAGAAACACTTTGCATCATTAAGAGCTCAAGAGAAAAGGAACAAGCCACCAACTAAGGCACAAAAGAGAAACACATTGTCTACCTATTTGAAAAATATGTCTGGATACAAACACAATCAGTTGAAGAGCAAAAGTTATGATGAGATCCAGGAGATGTTTGATAAAGAGATGAAAAGGGTAAACACTTTTGTAGACATTGATACAGAGTTGGTGAAAGGCAGTAAGACAAAAGCAGAAGAAAGTTTTAAAAGAGCTGGAGAAGAACTTAAATCTGATAATTCAAAGAAGCAGAGGATAGATGAACATGTAGAAGCTAAAGGAGATGATGATCAAGAGGAGGCAAAGATAAAAAACATATGGAGATAGTTCAAGATGATGAGGTAGCAATTGATGCTATACCTCTAGCCATTAAGCCTCCAGTCATAGTTGAATGGAAAATCATCAAAGAAGGAAAGTTAGGATACTTTCAATTGATAAGAGCTGATGGAAGTTCAAAAAGGTATTCATCTATGATTCAGATGCTTCAAAATATTGACAAGGAAGACTTAGAAGCACTCTGGAAGTTGGTTAAAGCTAAACATGAGAATACAAGGCCAGAGGAGGCATATGAAAGAGTGTTATGGGGATATCTAAAAGTAATATTTGAGCATGATATAGAAAGTGAAGTATGGAGGAGTCTAGAAAGACACAATGTGACAGTATGGAAGCTATTTTCTTCAAGTGGAGTGCACTTTGTAAGATTTAAAGATCTGCATATCTTTATGCTAGTAGAAAAGAAATATCCACTTACACCTGCTACAATCACTGGCATGCTCAATAAGAAGCTTCAAGTAGATCAATGGAATGAAATGAGTTATCAACTTCTAAAGCTTTTGGTAAAACAACAAAAGAATCTTGGAAGTGTTTGAATGCATCCTCCTGGTGATAGTGAAAGACTTTTAATGAAACTTGAAGATTAAGAAGATAAACATCAAGTTTAGGGGAGGATTGTTGGGATTAAAAGACTGCTTGGAGTTAATACTGCTAAGGTTAGAGTTACTGTTGTCAAGTATAACTTAGTGCTGTTAGTAATATGCTAAATAGTTAAGTATTGTTAGTTACTACTGCTAGTGCTTAGTACTACTGCTACTGGAAGTTAAGACTGCTCAGAGACTTAGAAGAAATCCTACTAACTAGTTAATACGGCTAGTATATGTTAGTACTGCTAGTGTAACTTAGTACTGCCAGTGAAGAATAAATAAAATATTCTAAGTAGTTACTACTGCTTGTACACAGTTAGTGTTGCCTATACAAAAGTTAATGCTGCTGGTATGAAAGTTACAACTACTGAAAGATTATAACTGCTAGAAGAGTTTCTACTGTCAGAAGGATAAAGATGAAGATTGCTTATCAAGATTACTTACGGGATAAGTATGAGATATTTTGGTAAAAGATATGTATAAGTTATTTCTTTAGAAGATCATTATAATTTAGGAATATATTGTAAGCCATGTAGGACTCCTTGGTGTATAAAAGGAGGTCCTAGGGCATGTAGTTTGATATATATATATACAGTCGTTTATAGCTTCAAGGTTGTTTAAAAACGCTAACACTATTAAGAGTGCTCGTTTTATATTGAGGCTGAAAGTTTGGTAATCTATTTCATTATTGATTTTGTGTTACTGTTTTATAAAGAATTCTTCTTTAGTATCATTGACTAGATTCTGCATAGTCTTTGATATTCATAATCAAGGTTTCTACTATAGTTGTCTTGGATTTATTCAATACAACTAATCCTTTTACAAGCTAAGCAAGATCTATTCAAGTGGGATCAATACAAAATATCACTTCATCATGGTAGAATCACATAAGAAATAAAGATAGAAGATGAGAAGAAAAAAGAGAGGAGTTAGAGAGAGAAAGTAAAGAGAGAAATAGATGGTGGATTTTCTAAATGTGTGTAACCTTACAAATGAGACAACCAACCCTTCTCCATGTGTGGAGAAGGGGTATTTATACCCTAAGGCTTGAGCCGTGGGTTTTGCTTAATGGGTTGGGCTCGAGATTACTTTGGGCTTTAGCCCGATACACATGCAATATTAGATTAACTAACGAGCCCAATTACCGTTTCTAGCCTATTACAACGTAGATTTAATAAAGACCGAGCTTCCATGTCCAGAGACCGAGCTTCCATTTCCGACTCAATATTTTGAGGCTAAGAGAAACACATTGAGATCGATATTCATTTCATCCGTGATATGGTTACCGCTGGTCAGGTTAGAGTTCTACATGTACCCTCCCATTATCAGTATGCCGATATCTTCACCAAGAGACTGCCCTCGGCCTTGTTGAAGAATTTCAATCTAGTTTGAGCGTCCGACCTCCTCCCGTTCCAACTGCGGGGGATTAGGCCCATTAGTATGGATGTCATGTAATTAGGCCTAACCCCATAGTCATTATTCTAGAATGATCTCTTGTGTCATATATACAGGATAATTGTTATCAATAATAATCAAAGAAACCAATGGGGGTGACCCAGCGTAAGGGCTTAGCCTTAAGGATGAGAAGTGCCTAGAGGTCTTAGGTTCGAACCCTAGGGAGAAAATTAATCCCCCATTGGCCACGAAGGTTCACCTGCCTTGACTCTAGGCTATCCAAAAGGATAACCGACCTTGGGAATAGTCGGCTTGCAATGTCAAGTCGGACACCCGGGTTATCAAAAAAATAAATAATAATAATAATAATAATAATAATCAAAGAAATCAATTAGCCTTCAAATACAAATATGACTATTTTCGTAATCTTCTTTTACCAAAAGCTCAAAATACAGATAAAACTAAAAGGCACAAATTTAAATGAACACATTATCAATTTTATTAAAGGGCAACAACGCCCATTTAATGCTCTCCATTAAATGCAATTCTCCGACCGGGTTGACCCGTCAGGAATCCGCCGAAACCCGCCGCCGGTCGACCACACCCGGGTCTGACCCGTTTTTTTTGCGATGCTATAACACGTGTGAGTTACATTTTCATCAAACACACAGACACACATTCCCTCTTCTAAAGACGTATCTCCTTATCTTAATCACCTCCCTTCATTCAGTTTCATACACAACAAACACATCAACCTCTCTGCTCTTGGTTTTTTCGGCGAAGCTTTATCTCAGCTTCAACTCTAAAACTTTAAGGTAAGTCTTCGACGACTCTTAAAAAAACCAATCCATTCAATCAATTAGTCAATGCAAAATTTTACAATCAAAAAAATGATTTTTTGATCTTATTTTGGCAGGACTTAATGGAATGTTTGCATAAGGGGACGGGTCGAGTCAGCAATAAGTCAATTCGCAAATAAATGTTTGTATCTGAAACTGCCATGGAACCAATATTTTAAGAAGTAGTGGCTTTAGCAATGTGTTATTCGTTTTGTATGTTTAAGATGTCTATGTATGGTAATTTGTGAATTTGATAGACTAATTTATGTTACATTCTTAAAGTTTTAATTTTTATTGTAAACCAAGATTAAAGTTTGATTATGTTTGTGTTTTTATGAACTAGGTATTTTGGGTTTATGGTTTACTTGGTATGGTTTAATTTAGGATTAGGCTGATTTGTTGAATGCTCATAAGCTTACTTTTGGTCGAATTTTTTTGGCAGTGGTTTTATCCCACAATCCCAGAAGTGATTGAAGTTGCAAAGGCTTCAAACGCTTATAATTTCATCTCACAAATGACCACCGGCATCCCAGGTATGTAAAGCCTCAAAATTGTTTGTCATAATGCATGCATTACTTCTACTCAATAGCTGATTTCTTTTGTTATAGGAAAAACACTGAGTTCAAATTTTTAGATGACAATGGAGAATCAAGGAGAAAAAAGGGGTCTTTGTTTGTGAAAGTTTGTTATAAGGTATGCTTACTTTATTTATTGTTTTATTCATGTTTTGTTTGGTTGAGTTTAGTTTATAGCTGTTTGTAGAGGCATATAAACTGTTTTTTGAAAGAATCTTATTGGAATTAGATCACTTTTATAGCTCTGATATGTTTGATTCTTGCCCATTTGAAGTTTATCTTTAGGGTAAAAAAACCAGTTCTAATAATAAGTTTCACACCATATGCAATATTCCTGATCTTTTAAGCCTATGAGCAATATATGTATGTTGTTGGTGTTGTAGCAGTGTTATCGTAAATGTTTTGTTATTTGGAAAAGGAACAAGAATATGTAAAATAAGGTATAGTTCAAACAAAGGCATATTTAGTAATGTAGCGATATTTATTTATATATAGGATTTCAGTTTATTTGTGTGGTTGATAATTTAGATTGTGTAACAAAAACATTTAGTAAAGGTAATGCATATTGTGTTTGTTTAGGGTTGTGAATGAGATTGATACCTCAGCGGCAAGGAAGAACAAAGAATGGCAAGACAAGCTTCCAAATGTTCTAAAAGCTGAAGAAATCATATATTCAAAAGCCAGTTCCAAGGTATATCTTTTTTTTGGTTCTTGGTCTTTTGTTAGGCAAAATATTTTTACTAAAAATAAAAGTATTGAATAAATGTTTTGAAATTGTGTGTTGCTGGCTTTAAATTTTGAATGAATTAAATCTAGCTGATATGTGATGTATGCAGACATTTGACGAGGTGAAAGTTGATGTGGGGGGAGATATGTTTGGTTGCACACAAGGTGTTTCTGAAAATGCTGATACGAGTCGAAAGGTGGGTGAGGATGTAAACGCGATAGTGCGTAAGGTTACTGAGGTTTTAAGAGGTGGAGATGGTTTAATGTCGGTTGAGGAGCGTTTGGATGAGATGATGTGGAGCTTGATTGCAATGTGGTTAATAATGTTTTGAAGAGGTGTTTCAAAGTGTCTGATTTAGGTTTGAGGTTTTTTGATTGGACGAGGATTAAGAATGGGGAATTTGTTACGACGTCAATGATTTATATACTTGAAGAGGCTAAAAGATATGAGTTTGTTGAGGGGTTGTGTGAGGAAATGGAGAGGCTAAAAGATAGGAAAATAAGGAAGGCTGGTTTTGAGCCTGATGTAACGGTTTACAAAGTAATGTTGCGTATGCTTTGTAATTGTGGAAAAGCTTATATTGCTATGGAGTTCTATAAGGAAATGGTGTCTAAATAAATGGAACTAGATATAAGTTCATGCAAACTCTTATTAGATTGTTTAGCACGACCAGGAGATGTTGACGCGATCCACTTGGTCGCCATTGCCATGATAAATATTTCTGAAATCCCTGAACGAGTCATTTACTCTTATATACTAAAGTTTTTGTACATCGGGTAGAATAAGAGAAGCATTAGAGGTGTTAAGGAACATGAAGAACAAAGATATTGTGATTGAGCCTGATCATTTTCAAACGTTACTAAATGGAATGTGTCATGCGGATAGGATGGCTGATGCTTTAGAAATTGTTGATATACTAAAAAGAAAAGACGCTGTTGACAAAAATATTTATGGAATGCACGTGTTTACTATTCTCGGTTTGATTATGGAAAAGCTGGTATACAAATTGTGAAGTACTCAGGGATTGTGGAGGAAACATGGTTAGTTATTCTCTCTTTTTAAGTTATTATCAAATCTTATAAACAAACAATGCTTGAATATCATTACAACAGGTGTAAATTACGCTACATTCATACTTTTTTTGCAGGCTCTTTGTTCGATGATTTTACTACTATTTGTTGGTGACACTTGAGACGTGTTTGCGTGGCTGATATGAAACAACGAGAGTATAGGGCAGCAGTAGTAAAGGAGTATCCAATCAGGGCCGGACGTTTGGCAATGCTGTAATGGGAAAAAATCAGCCCTGATGATTTGTAACAATGGAATTCCCTGCTATCATCGCGTGTATTCAAGGTAAGCCTCAGCGTGATACAAATATAATTAAATACGCTTATGAAAGTTGGTCAAACTTTGGGGCAATCATCATCATGAAATTTATAAGCCATCACTCGGTCATAACCAGTGAGCTCAAAAACCTCCTGGACCATTGTGTCACAGAGTCAATCTATGATGCTACTAGGCAAAGATTGCAACCTAGCAATGGCTTTAACTGCATGTTTATAAGATTGTAGAGCACCATCAGCAGTCATCGGGACTTCATTAGGCATAACAGGTTCAAAATCTATGATTAAACTACCCGTGACCTTATGGATGATGGCGTAAAAGGGCTTTCCAGAAGTTTTACAATGGACCAAAATCGGATTAAGTAACAAAACCTCCCTAAATCCTAAGGCCTTAAATTAAGCAGTCGTGCTAGGATCTGCAAATATGGTTCTAACATTGGTACCAATCTCGAGAACATGATTTTCACCGACATTTGGCACGGTATGGCTTACCATTGTAAGCATTTCTGGGGCGTTTTCACTATAAGCTATAACTTTAAAGGTCTTTTAATCTAGGGCTAATAAGCATCTAAATGGTTGAATAAACATACCATTTTGAATGTGGTGGAGATACGCGGTGGTAACCTTATCGGACCTAGGTTGTTTCCCACCAACAACCGTGGAGCTAACATGCACCAAACTCAAGTAATCAAAAGAATCTCCTGATTCCTCATGGACCAGCTTCCCAAGCTCTGTCCAGAGTCTAGACAGTCGGTGTACTAATCTCACTGTCCCTTAAAGAAACGGTTGTAGCCAACAATAAACAAACTGAAATGAGTATCAGATCTTTCTGAACTCGATATCTTTATTTTAATAATAGATGCACAAAAAGAAAACTCTTTAGTAACCGCCAACACGATTCTCCCAATCCTAACTGTTGATTACCCGGTTTATATGGTGCCATGTTATTTAACACATTATGGCGGGTCATTCGCCACATGAATAGAATGGCGGGTCCCTGGCCACATGGCAGATTATTGGCGTGTTATTTGGTAGGACGTAAAAGACAGCCTCAAAACTCTATAGCAGAAGACCAACAAACATGCTCTGCACATCGTTTGCTTGTAGATGAATCGTATTGTTAGGCATGTGCGTTAGGTAATACATTGATTGGTTATTTCGTACATTTTTTATATGAATATAGAATGCACAGTAGTTATTTCATAATCAATATTATCACATCTATTGTTTTAAGTCTGATAGTAACAGGCTTTTGAAGAACTGTTTTATGCAATGGTGAGGGAACTGTAATTTTTAGCTATCAGTAGTAGAACATTCATATGCACCACTATAAAAAATAAGTTGGATACTTATCATATATACTAAATTCTTTATCAAAGAAAGTTGGAGTATTGAACTCTTCAAAATATTTTTAACTGATCTGTTGATAACTAGATATGCTTTCAACTTATAGTAACTCCTATATTGATACAAAAACAGCATGCCTAACATTTTTTCAATGAATTTGTACTAGAGTTACCCAATAGCCCAACATGTATATCTAAAGTAGCATAAATTATTTGTTAATTACAATAATCGTATAACTTTCTAAGCACAAAGTGAAAGCAACACAATGTTTTAAAACAAATAGTAATAGTCTTTGAAGATGAAAGAGTGACACTATGTGTGTGTGTGTTTCGTGTAGTTCATAGACTTTCCGCAAGGGAAGGTTTCCTAAGTTATGGCGGATAGAGAGGAGTATTGTATTGGCTGAATACTTGATGCCGAAAAATGTATCAGGTTAATTGAACTTAGGATTTTTGGCACTAAAAAATCATGTTGTTTGATGGACACAGTTAAAAACAAATAGCTTATGTTCGTATTGTATTGGCTGAATACTTGATGCCGAAAAATGTATCAGGTTAAATGAACTTAGGAATTTTGGCACTAACCATGTTGTTTGATGAACACAGTTAAAAACAAATAGCTTATGTTCGTAACTTTGATTCACAAATTTATATAGACAAAACAATATGGTAACCAATGTCAAAAAATCAGTGAATCAGTTTGTTTCTCAGAATGAAAAAGGGTTATGGATTACGGATATGATTATGAATGCACAATATTTACATTGCAACTCACCTTTTTCATAGTTAAAAACAACTAAATGGCCAGATCGTATATGTAATCTTAAAGTTAGTTCAATGATTGTATAACTTCAATAATACATGGTAATCAATTAGTGTTGAGTTTTCTTTATCCACTATTATTTATTTAATGATCAAAGAATAAGTATGAGCTGAGTATTGAACCTACTTATCATATATATGCATGAACTAGCTAGAAAGGATGGTATGATTGTGACTATACCATAATCTTTTTTGTTTATTTTGTAATCGATTATAATTAAGCACATGCTATGCTTCAAACCGCAAGACACATTGTATCTATAGTCTGAATGAAACTCGCAGCTTCTTGATCAACAGTTCACTTTGCATCACTAGGTTAAAGGCATGTCGGTATATATACTCTTTTTAGAAAAATCCTTGAGCGTATATGTACGAATCTTGGACGCACGCGTTATATAGAAAGAAAGCTTGGAATATATGATGATATGAAGACGAGTATGTAAAATCAATGTATGTTAATAACACAAATAAAAGGATGTAAACGAACTAGAATAGTACTCATTAGATCGTTTGTGAATCTTTTGACATTTTTGTTTTGATTAATTATAGTAAGTACCTTAATAAGCTGTCCATCGATGTTTAGATACATGGATTTATATGGTTGGCTAATTGTGTTAAGTGAATTGCAGATGGATGGTGTACTGTCACAACTCACAAGCACAAGAAACGCTAAAGGCATCAATTCACAGGTTACTAACGTTAGCAGCAGTCTCCCAACTGTAAGTAAACTATATTATAGTAACTTCCTCTAAATTAAGTTATAAAACCACAAAAGCCTTGGTTTAAGTATATATAAAATTTAAGGAATAATGTACTAGGAGGCGAATCAAGTATTCAACGGTCGATTAGGACGTGTGGACCCGTACCATATTTCCAGCCATTTATTGAGTTTCATGTGATATGTATGGTTTTATATACACGGAAAACATATGATGTTGTTTTTGGTTGAAAAAATTTGAATGAATATTGGCATAACATCTAAAAAAAGTGCTAATATAAGATTCATTCGGGTTTGCTTAGTGAAAATGCTTATTTAGGGTTTGTTCGTGATTATTGAAGTTGCTTATTGATACTGCCTATATATATTTCCTCCTAAAATCAGTAGTCTCACTTTTGGGTATTAATTCTTTAGGCAAAGTGCTTTCGTCCAAAATAATTTTACGCATGCTTTGCTTTCTGCTAACATTATGCAGAGAACGAAAAATATGGAAAACGGAAAACGACAGAGTTAGGCAAGCTTTGGCCATTGGGCCTACAGATAAAAGTCAGTGTAACAATGCAGGTGAAAACATATTTTCTGGGTTTGTGATGTTGGTTGTTACTTTCTCAGGCTTTTTGGTTTTAATCGTCTTTTTTTTCCTTTTCATTTAGAAAGTGTCAGGTAGCAACTAAGCTATCAACAAGTTGGACTTTTGCTCTGGTAAAACTACAGACCTCTTTTTTGGCTTTTTGTAAAGTAGATGATCCATTTAATAAGACTAAGACTTGGTTAGAGGGCTACATTACTGTAGCAAATACTGGATTACTAAACTAAATAGAAGCAAGCTGAATGGGTGTTTGGAATTAATACTGATGTAGGCCACTTTTAAAAAGCCTACTACACATCACTTTGCTTTACTATTGATAAAGTAAAAAAATTTGTTCTACATATCACTTTGCTATAATAAAATCTGCCCCTTCACCTAAAATCGCGGTTTCTCCGTTTTGGATCATTTCAGAAAGAAGAATGTTGGAGTGTTTCATAGGATCACTTGATGCATAAAAAAAACAAATATTCCCAACTGAGATAACTTTTCAAAAAAAAGATTCTTCAAAAAAATCACACACAAGCTGCATTTTATTTCTAAATTCAGTGACCAAAAATGTGAACCTAATCTTGCTTAGAACATAAATGGACATCTGATCCTCCTTCCAACTAAGGAAAAAAATTGTTGTCTTTTCTAAGTTTTTCTAACTCTAGAACATACTTCTTACAGGAACACCCACACATGACATCATAGAAGATATCGCAGAGACAATCGTCTCAACTATGCTTCGCCGGATGTCCGAAACACAGCCAGCAGAAAATGATAGTTCAGCAATCACGACAACAGTAGGCCCAAGGCCAGCTACTGCAAAAAGGTCTCTCAACACAAACCTATCGTTAGAGGCAAAAAAAGGAGACTGGAATGTTTAAGACATGCATTTTGGTAAATTAGTCGTATGATGAAACTTAGTTTAAGGCAGTGCAGCAAAAAGAAACGTGTAGCAATTGCTTATTGCATTTTGATACATGGTTTGTGTTTTTCCAGCTTGAAATGTTTATGTTAAAACTTTGGCTTCACTTTAGTTTCCTCAAGCGAAACTTGCATTTTGGTACACGGTTTGTAATAAATCAAGATACTTAGCTTACTCATTCTGCATATTTCACTTTAGTTTCCTCAAGCGAAACACAAGTCAGATACCTATCGACGCAACGCAGTTTAGCCCCACGCTCCGCAGCGAAGCGCGTGCTAAAAACCTAGTTGAAACTTAAGAGTCAAAAGGCTTGTTTGTTTCCTATGTTGAATAAGTGTTTGAATAAATCAACAACTTATTGGAAAAAAGCAACATTCTCGTGATTTTTTTTTGGGGTAAGTCATATATTTTTGGATTAACATGGTGTTTGATTTAAAAAAAATATTTCTTACTCATTCAAACGTAGTCAGATGTTTGGCCCAAAAAGTATTTTTTTTGTCATATCATTAAGATGCGGCAAGAGGCAATAAGCCGTTAAGAGCGTTTGTTACCGTTAAGAGGCAGTGAGAAACAAAAATCTCTATTGAGCTAGATGGAGAGGGAGTATTTTAACACCTTATGGTGCGTTAGTTGAGGGAAAACACCTTTGTTTTTCACAAAATATTTTGTGGAAAACAAGGAAAACATAAATCGCGTTCAAATTAGTGTTTTTAAACAAAATTCTCAACAAAACACAAAACATGCATTTTCCAATTTAACAAGGGAAACTACAAAACACATTTTTTTGTTTTCCTTGTTTTCTTTGTAATCATCGCCTTGTTTTCTTAGAATAAAAAAACAATATCACATGAACGCGTTTTTTATGTTTTGTGAAAAATCAAATCCCCTCCTTTTTTTACAAATCTAAAAACATAAAACAAATAAATTTTTCCTCCAACTAAACGCTCCCTTAATGTCTATCTTTTTTTCTTGTTTTTTTTGTTTTTACTTTTCTTTTGTTATGAAATTTTTGTTTGGGTGTTTTTTATTCATTTTGTTTCTGATTCTTTTTTCTTCTTTCAACTTTGTATTTCGTATTAAAGACACATTTAAACAGAATGACTACATATTTTATGTTAGACAGAGAATGTAAAACATAATAACAAATATGTGATAATTCGTATTTTGTTCAAATTGGAGGGTTCGGTTTAACGAACTCATATATCTCAACTCTAACCCAACCTATTTAGTTAATTGTTATGAAAAGTTCAATCTAAACCTCGACACATTTATTTTCTTCAAATAAACATGAGATTGAATGTTTTGTTTAAATTATTTTTAACTTTTAATTGACTATAAAATTAGATTTTTCTATATTCGATAAAGTTACTTCTCACGTGAATAAAGTTGTTTATGTTGGTGATTTTAGTGTCATCGACGGCCATTTAGGTAATGACGATTTACTAGAGACTAATGAGATTTCATATTCGGCTCGGATACGAGTTAGGGAAGTGTGGAGTGCACACTCGTTGAGCTATGCGGGGTCAAGGGGCAGCGCCCCTTGCGGGGTCAAGGGGCAGAGCCCCTTGCTGTTTTTCTCTCTTATTTCCCCAACCGTGACTGTTGGAAAAACAATTGTAAAATTTGGTTTTCAACCAACTATTAACTGCATAAAACTGTCTTTACAATATGTTTTTTAAACTTACCGATTAGCCTCATTCAGATATACGAAAATACACTTACAATTCCCCTATTGTTCTTGATTTGTGATTCTTGTGCCTATAACACAAATTGCCATTCTCTTTGTATTATTTCGATTGAGATTTCGTGCAACCCAGACATCTTATAAGGTCGAAATACTTAATACGGAAAGTATTTCTAACAGTTTATACTTTAAGTTAACACATTCAAACATTTCTACAAAATCAAACAATTTTATTTGGGTCACACTCAGTTTATAAGGTCGAAATACTTAATACGGAAATTGAACTCAACACGATACAATAGAGATATCAAGGATCATCACACACACACACACACACCTCAATTTCTAACAGTTTATACTTAAAGTTAACACATTCAAACATTTCTACAAAATCAAATAATTTTATTTGGGTCACACTCAGATTTCTCAACCATTTATTCAGAATGAAATGAGATTCAAACTTTTAAACCATATTCAAATGTTCAAATCAGATAATCTCTTAATAAACAAATGAACTAGTTATAATGCCCGTGCACGCACGGGCTTTTTAATAAAATTTTAAATAATGTACATTTGTTTATTAAAAAACAAATAGCTTAATTTTTGTTTTTATTTTATTTTCATAGACATGATTTTATGAACAAAGGTGCACTAACTTTATTGCTAGTTTGTAAATTTTATAGTTTGTATAATGTTTAATATTTTTTGGTATGGTATTTATTCAATGTTAGCATTGAGTTTAATTGAGGTCGTAAAACACGTTGTTGTATACAAGAAAAGGCAAGGAGTAAATCCTGTGGATTTTTGGAAAAGCACTTTGACACAATATCACTAATTCAAAACTTTTGGAAGATTATGAGATTTTTCGTCAGATGACCTTTTCTCTCTCTTCATAACCGTATTTCCCGCCAATTTTACGCCATGGAAAAACTCAAAAAACCTTCATTTCTACACCATTTCTCATTCCAATTTCAATTTCATTGCATACAATCGAATCAGTAGAGTAGTTTACATAGTTCTATTCGTTTTTTAATCAATTTTTCGTGATTTTAAGCCCTAATCTTGAATTTCTTCTGATTCACTTGATTCTATTAGTATTTCTAATAAAAAAACGTTCGTCTAAGAGGAAACTGAAAGTTCTGAATAGGTTTTCTGATCACATGACGGGAAATTTAAGCCAAAGGCGAAAAAAGGATAATGAGGTGGAGATTACAGAGGAAATTAGGGCAAATAAGGTGGTGTTTAGTTGTAGAATTTTTTTTATGTTTTGATTTATAAATTTTTAGAGAAGGGAATGACTTTTCTTCTCTAGAGAAGAGTTCAGAATTTTGTAAACCTGTTTAGATGGGATTGTATTTTTCCTGTTAGAAATGGAGAATAGTAAAATGTGATTTTCTGTTTTTCTATTTAAAACTAGGAAAATGAGAATTTTCTTTTTTTTGAAAAATATTGAAAAAAATGCGACTAAACAAGTTTTCAGTTTTTCCATTCTCAAATGAAAAATTTCTTGCAAAAATAGAATATTTTTCTCCAACTAAACACACCCTAAGGATGGATAATTGATGAAATTAGGGATTTAGAAATTAAGGTGAAAGGAGGGATGTTTGGCGGTGAGGATAAGGATCAGGGTATTAGTACTGAATCAAATGTGAAAACTTATGTAAGTGAAGATGTTGAGACTCCTAATGAATTACATGTTGATAATGATGTGTGTTAATTATAATGATGATAGAAGTGATAGTATAAAGGATGTTAACAATACTGGAATGAAATAGGGATGAGCATGGGTCTAGAACCGGTGGAACTGGAACCGGAACCGATGGATCCGAGAACCGAATTTTTCAGAAAAGTAGGAACCAAGAACCGAACCAAGAACCAAAAAATCTCAAACTGAAGAACCGGAACCAGAACCAGCGGTTCTGGTTCCGGTTCGGTTCTTCTTGGTTCCGGTCCGGTTCTTGGTTCCGGTCTGGTTCTTGGTTCCGATCCGGTTCTTTGATTCTTTTGCTCATCCTTATATTGGCTGTGTTTTTAAAGTAGGCTACTAGGGTTTTTTATGGTAAGTATAATTTAGGATTAATTTCCCCTAATTTAAGTATGGAAAAAATTACATACTTTTAGAATATATCACCCTAAAAGAAGAAGAGATATGAAATTATCCCTAATTTAGGATTAATTGTCCCTAATTTAAGTATGAAAAACTTACATAATTTAGAATAATTGGGTATTCGGTTCTGGAACCGAGAACTGGTGGAACCGAACCGAACCGACCCAAGAACCGAAAAATCTCAAACTCAAGAACCGGAACTGGAACCGGCAGTTCTAGTTCCAGTTCGGTTCTTCTTGGTTCCGGTCCGGTTCTGTGGTTCTTTTGCTCATCCCTAGAATGAATACAACACTAATGAGAATAAGAAGAATAATGAATCCTATGTGAATATGGTAAGAAAAGATGAAGTGCATAAAAACAAGAGGTGACAATCTTGACCCAAATATAAAAGAATGAGTTTAATTGGGTTATTTTTTAAATATTTGGGTCATTTGGGTCTCTTAAGTTAAATATAGTTGGGTCCAATGGACTTTTTAAAAATACTTTCAAATTATATGAATGGGTCCAATGGGTCTTAAGATTGGGTCAACCTAGTTAAACTTGAAACCTAATTAGTTATAATTCACTTAAAAAGTGATATACCTTTAATCATATAACTTTTTTTTTAGTTTATAGTTTTTTGAACGATTTCGTCAAATTTCTTACGTTCTCGTCCGTTTTTTACGTTTTCGTCAGATTTCTTACGTTTTCGTCTGTTTTTTTACGTTTTCGTCCGATTTCTTACGATTTCGTCCGTTTTTACGTTTTCGTCCGTTTTTTTACGTTTTTGTCGTATTTCTTACGTTTTCGTATGTTTTTTACGTTTTTGTCTAATTTCTTACGTTCAGGTTTGTTTTTTTACGTTTTCGTCCGGTTTCTTATGTTTTCGCCCGATTTCTTACGTTTTCGTCCGTTTTTACGTTTTCGTCATATTTGTTACGTTTTCGTCCGATTTATTACGCTTTCGTCTGTTTTTTTACGTTTTCGTCCGATTTCTTACGTTTTCGGCCGTTTTTTACGTATTCGTCAGATTTCTTACGCTTTCGTCGCTTTTTTTACGTTTTTCGTCCGCTTTCTTACGTTTTCGTCCGGTTTATTACGTTTTTGCCCGATTACTTACGTTTTTGCCTTTTTTTTTTACCTTTTTGTCTGTTTTTTACGTTTCGTTCGATTTCTTACGTTTTCGTCCGAATTCTTACGTTTTGTCCGATTTCTTAAGTTTTCGTCCGATTTATTACGTTTTCATCCGTTTTTTTACGTTTTCGTCTGATTTCTTACGTTTTCGTCCGATTTCTTACGTTTTCGTTCGTTTTTTATGTTTTCGTCCGATATCTTACGTTTCAGTTCGTTTTTTACGTTTTCGCCCGTTTTTTTACGTTTTCGTCAAATTTCTTACGTTTTCGTCTGTTTTTAACGTTTTCGTCCGATTTCTTACGTTTTCGTTCGATTTCTTACGTTTTCGTCTGATTTCTTACGTTTTCGTTTGATTTATTACGTTTTCGTTCGATTTCTGACGTTTTCGCCCGTTTTTTTACGTTTTCGTCAGATTTCTTACGTTTTCGTCCGACTTCTTACGTTATCGTCCGATTTCTTACGTTTTCTTCCGATTTCTTACTTTTCGTTTGTTTTTTACGTTTTCGTCTGATTTCTTGCGTTTCTGTTTTCTTCCGTTTTGAACATTTTCTTTTGTTTTTTTCACCCCTATCTTCGTTTTCTTAGGTTTTATACGTCTTTATTTGTTTAAAAAAAAGACAAAAACGTAAAAAAGGTCGAAAATGGACGAAAACGTAAGAAGACAGACGAGAACTAACGAAAACGGACGTAAATGTAAAAAAACAGACGAAAACGTAAGAAATTGGACGAAAACGTAAAAAAAGGACAAAAACGTAAAACATCGAACATAACGTAAGAAATCTGACGAAAACGTAAAAAACCGGACGACAACGTAAAAAGGAGGAAAACGTAAAAACAGACAAAAACGTAAGAAATCGAACGAAAACGTAAAAAATCTGACGAAAACGTAAGAACCGGACGAAAACGTAAAAAACGTAAGAAATCGGACGAAAACGTAAAAAATATGACGAAAACGTACGAAATATGACGTAAACGTAAAAAACGGACGAAAACGTAAGAAATCGGACGAAGACGTAAAAAAACAGACGAAAACGTTATAAATCGTATGAAAACGTATAAAAAGGGCGAAAGCGTAAGAAATATGACGAAAACGTAAAAAATGGACGAAAACGTAAAGAACGGACGAAATTGTAAGAAATCTGACGAAAACGTAAGAAAACGGGCGAAAACGTAAGAAATCAAACGAAAACGTAAGAAATCAGACGAAAACGGTAAAAAACAGACGAAAACGTAAGAAATCTGACGAAAACGTAAAAAACGGGCGAAAACATAAAAAAACAAACGGAAACGTAAGAAATAGGACGAAAATATAAAAAACGCACGAAAACGTAAGAAATCGGACGAAAACGTAAAAAAAATGGACGAAAACGTAATAAATCTGACGAAAACTTAAGAAATCCGACGAAAACGTAAGAATTGGACGAAAACGTAAGAAATCGGACGAAAACGTAAAAAAAACAGACGAAAACGTAAGAAATCTGACGAAAACATAAGAAAACGGGCGAAAACGTAAAAAACGAACAGAAACTTAAGAAATCTGACGAAAACGTAAAAAAACGGACGAAAACGTAAGAAATCGAACGAAAACTTAAGAAATCGGACAAAAACGTAAAAAAACACACGAAAACGTAAAAAAATGAAGAAAACATAAGAAATCGGACGAAAACGTAAAAAAAGGGAAAAAACCGACGAAAACGTAAAAAGACTGACGAGACCTATAAAACGTTCAAAAATGTATGAAAACACCATAATTTAGTGTGTCGACCTGACCCAAACCGTTTGACCCATTACCCGTTAGACCCATTTTTAAAACATGACATGTTTGACCCATGACCCAAACCGCCCCAAACCAACCCATTTGCCACCTCTACTAAAAAGCTTAACTACATACTTACTGTGATCAATGGTACTTGTAAGGAGGTTGTTGTGTTTGATGAAATGATTGTTAAGAAAGGTTGTGAAAGGTGGAAACTCACTGTGAGTGGGTACTTTGTTGGATACAAGATGGCACCTAATGAACTAAGGTACAACATTAGAAGAATGCGGAGTAAGTATGGCGTAAAAGACATAATTGTGAAGAACAATGGTACATATCTGTTCAGGTTTGGAAATGAAGGACTAAATTCTGTGGTAGAAAAAGGACCATGAATGGCAAATAACAAGCCTTTTATGGTGCAAAGATGGAATCATGAGATTGGAATGCAAGTGATTGAACATAGTAAACTGCCAATATGGGTGAGATTGACAAATGTACCACTTGAGGCGTGAAGTTTAGATGGAATTAGTACATTGGCAAGCAGTTTAGGGAATCCAATGATCATGGACTCGATGACTACATCAATGTGGCATAATGGTTTTGGTGACGGTTTGCTTATGACTGGAAACCCTTTGCATGTACACATTGTTAAGTTTTTGGCCATGATTTTATATTATGTAATAAGAGGCCTAGAACATAGAGGAAGAGGAAGCTAAAATGAAGAAAAAGGAGGAAAAGAACTCCAAAAACAACGTTGCAAGTAATGATTTCGAAGTACAAGGAAGAAGGAGGAATAATGGGAGTATGCAATATAGGAATGCTGACAATGGGAAACAAAAAGATGGGAGGCCATAATAGCCTAAAAGTAGTGCATCAATGAATGCGAATAGATTTGAAAGTAAAAGACGGGAGTACAGGAAAAAGCAACTAGACAAAGGGGAACAAGAGAAGGAGAAGAATATGGGATATAATTCAGCATCTATAAAGCAATGGCCATTGCATAATAAAGAATTTGAGGCTATGAAGAACACTGAAAGCAAGTTTTCTATTCTTGAGTCCCTACCAGATGATAATATTCAGGAAATCAATATGTTGAAGGATAGAATGATAGTTGATCAATTTCTCAATAAGAAGATTCATCTAAATGTTAATGAGGCTAGCAGCTGGACATAGGATATAATCAGATATTTCATAGATAAATAAATGGGAAGGTGATAGGAGAAAGGAAGCTGAAGAGAATGCACAAAAGGCACATAAAGAGAATGGTTGTATGGTAGAGGATATAATGGATGATGTTTCTGAATTGAATGAGAATGTTGTAGCAGATGAAATAGATGGGAGGGATACTAATATTTTGAATTAACCTTTATGGAGTTCAAAATTTCCTAATCGAACAGAAAAGGAATGAATAATGGATGTAAGCAAAAAGAAGTGAATAAGTTCATTAGAGATGAGAATTTACAAGTATGTGCAATCATTGAAACTCAAATTAAAGCTAAGAAGGTGAAGCATGTGTGTGAGAAGGTGTTTGGCAGTTGGAATTGGTTACTAATAGTCAATTTAGTACCAACAGTTACAAAATTATGGTTATTTGGAATCCTCAGGCTGTTAAAATTCAAGTAATTTATGTGGCAAGAGAGTCTATACTTTGTCATATTTAAAGCATCCAAAGTAATATCAAGGTGTTCTGCACATTTGTATATGTATTTAATAATGGAAATGAGAGAAAAGTTATGTAGAAAGACTTGTTTTTGCATAGAAGGATGACTCGAATGCATTCATGGGCTATAATGGGTGATATGAATGTCACTCTGAAATAGGG
The DNA here is from genome assembly GCA_026074375.1 of Tanacetum coccineum. Lineage (NCBI taxonomy): Eukaryota > Viridiplantae > Streptophyta > Magnoliopsida > Asterales > Asteraceae > Tanacetum > Tanacetum coccineum. The sequence goes on along the minus strand of BQNB010014194.1, from coordinate 33,315 downwards.
GATTGGTTGATCGGAAAGCTCGGGCAAGAGTAGGACATTCCATACAATTCCGATTCGAGCGCCGGTGAAGAACAAAAGGAAAGCAGGAGCTCGGGTATTGAGATATTCCATCAAGAGAAAGGAGGCAGACTGGTAATAAGGCCGGCCGCATGGGAGAGGGAACCAAAAAGCTAAGCTTTGCGGAGTAAATGTGGAGGAGCATTCTAATGGGGGATTCATTTGTTACTAAAGAAATGCAAGACTTTAAAGACTGTATTAATTTGGTGGAAATTGATGATATGGGAGTTATGGTTTCAACTTCAATTGGATTAAGAGTCTAAAGAATGTTGTTAATAGTATTTTAAAGGAATTGGA